>CM038111.1:24510571-24631069 GCA_001642375.2 Mentha longifolia | reverse complement strand
TAAAAATAAATACAAAGTTTTTAAGCCCAAATAAAATATAAGAAAATTTGTTTTCTTGGACTTGTCTTCCTTTTCTTCAATGATGGACGCCCAAATCTTCATCTTCAACACTTGTTAAATTCACCAACTTGTATTGATGAAATTCGACTCCATCATTTGCCAATCTCTTCGAAATGTAGCATTGCAAATAACCTTGCAGCTTCTTGGCTCTCGACCTCGTCACTGCTCCTCCAAGCTGCAAGTCCCGATTGGTCTCTTCAATGCTAAATCCCGTCTCATCATTTACCGTGATGTTATTGATGGCTCGGCAATCGCAACACATCCTCATCGTTGAATCCTTCTTCCGCACTAGAAGTACAGGAACTGCACACGGACTCAAACTCTCCTCATGTGCCCTTCGCAACAACTCTCCAATCTGTCTCTCCAATTCCTTCGTCTCCTCCGGGTTGGTTCGATAAGCTGGCCTATTTGGAAGTGTTGCTCCAGGCACAAAATCAATCTGATGCTCTATCCCTCGAATCGGTGGTAAGCCTGGAGGTGTATCCTCGGGAAAGACATCATCAAAATCCTACAAAACAGAAGAAATAGAAGGGGGAAGAGATTCAAGATCGTTAGTAGATAAACAGTTCTCCTTGTACAAAAGTACAATCAAGGGCCTCTCCTCATAAACTGCCAACTTCAGATCACTTGCCCTTGCCAAACACAACTTTTGCACCACTCCATTCTCCTTATTCTCCTTTTTCTTCTCCTTCGACTTCGCCAACTCCGCCTCCTTTTGCAGCTGCACTTGATCCTCATACACTTGTTTTGGCGTAAGAGGAAGAAGTGACACTTTCTTCGCATTATACTCAAAGGAGTACTTATGGTGAACCTATCATGGGTCACTCGTCGATCAAACTGCCATGGACGCCCCAACAAAATATGGCTCGCCTGCATCGGAACTACATCACACAAGACCTCATCCTCATATTTCCCGATACGAAACGGAACCTTTACTTGCTTGGTAACCTTGACGATGCCCGTTTCATTCAGCCACTGCAATCAATACGGGTTGGGATGCCGCAACACAGGCAGTCCAAAATTCTCTACCATGGTCAAGCTAGCCACATTAATGCAACTTCCCCCATCAATGATCATACTGCATAACTTATCTTTCACTTGACACCTCGTGTGAAAGATGTTCTCCCGCTGCACCATCTCATCCGAATGATTTTGGACCATCAGAACCCTGCGTGCAACACCAATGAGACTTGTAGGAGGTATGATCTCCTCTTCTTCTTCTTCCTCACCATCTTCCTCCAAGGCTGGCATCTCTGGGTCATCAGCCTCATCATCGGTCACCACCTCTCCATTATCTCGCATGATCATCACTCTTTAATTTGGGCACTCGCTCATAATATGCCCGAAGCCTTGACACTTGAAACGCTTGTGATCATGATTACGGGCATCGGGCACCGTTGGTTTACCTTGATTTGGGGAGCTCATTGAATCTGATCGCGCCTTCACAAATGGCTTCTTCTCTTCCTTCGGCCAATCCTCCTTCTTCCATTAGTTCTCTTTTGTCAAGGAACCACTGAAGGAACCGATCAGCGAAGAACGATTCATGCCCCCAAGGATTCATTTTCGGTTATGATTAATTCGATTCAATCCTATCATGCTCCTATGAATT
This sequence comes from Mentha longifolia, assembly GCA_001642375.2. Classification (NCBI taxonomy): domain Eukaryota; kingdom Viridiplantae; phylum Streptophyta; class Magnoliopsida; order Lamiales; family Lamiaceae; genus Mentha; species Mentha longifolia. The sequence continues at coordinate 24,629,400 of CM038111.1, read as the reverse complement.
AAATACAACAATCATAGGGTGTTTAATCGATATACCTCTTGGATTTCATGTGAGAGCTCGCTTGAAGATCTTCTGATCTGTTTCCCTGCTCGAATCCGATGTTGGATGGACAACACGCTACGAATCCAGCCATGGAAGATGAAGCACACGCCGTCTCTCAGTTAAACTGCCGCCGCCGTGCTTCTTCTCTCTCTTTCTCACTTAACCTTAGCCTCTCTTGATTATGAGATCAGTTGTGTTGATTATCTAGAGGCATTAAGTGAATATATATAAGAGGAGAATGGCTTAAGTTGCAGTCTTGGCTCACAGGCCTAGACATAGTCGCCCACCATCATCATTAGCGCCCCCTTACTGGGCCTTAATGATGATTGGATCCTTTCTTCCTTAACTGTGGCCTATTGAGCTTATTGGGCCAGATCAGGGATCTACTAGCAGATAAAACTGGGCCTCCCAATGTTCTGAATTCTCTATATTCAGCCGCCCAGAATAAAATTTTGATCATAAGTATTAAAACATTCCACTAGAGTAGTAATATTGAATTACCTATTTTATCCCTGTTGAGCTCAGGGCTAGTATTAGACTTAAATTATCCCCGTATTTAAGATATCTTATATCCGTTAATTAATCTAAAGCTTCTGACTGCTTTCGTTAATTAACTTCTTAATATAATTCATGAGTAGTACCATTCATTCCTTATTCATCATACTGGAACTTAATCCACCTGCAGGGTTTAGTATGATAATCCTTAATGAATTCCTCAGGGGATGTAATCAACCCGTTTTACCAGGATACGGTGCTCTATTGCAGATGCACTAAAGATCGTACTAGTTATGGTTGTTACCCAAGATACGGGTCATATTGGATTGCAATAATTGAACCCTCCGCCATGGTAAATCAAAGCAACAGACCATAACTATACACCCTTAGTCACTCAATTAGAGTTAAGATCATTTGAGTCCCCGAGGCCTTGATTCTTCTACTTAGGTCAGAATAGAAGAATTCACCTCACCGTGATCCTATCAATACGATCAACGTACTAGCATAAACAAGCAACCAAGACAAGCTACTTATCTATTTATGCTACAGTCTATACCGATAGTTTTATCCGAAACTATCTCAACTGTGATAACTGTTTATATCTCAAGAGACACCGGCTACTACGGTCTTCTGTGATCTACTACACACCATATAGTCTATAACTTTGAGATAATAATGGATAGATGTTTAAGGCTTAACAAACAATTCATAGATAATCAGATAGGAAAGTGTTAGTGAAATATGGAACCACATATATACAAGCTAAAAGGCCTGCTTTCCAGTATACAAATCCATCAACCACTAGCAACAATTTGGAACTGCTTCCAATTGCTCTAACCCTGCCTGAAAGTGGACTGATTCTGCCTCACACTGCCCCTCCTCTTAAACTGGTTCTCTACCTTTATGGCCATGTGCACCATATTGTCCAAGTCAACATAATGATGCAAGTCCACAATATCCTTGATCTCCCAATGTAGACCAGCCAAAAACCTCGCCATCGTTGCCTCACTATCCTCCACTCTATTGGCCCGAATCATGGCTACTTCCATCTCCTTGAAGTATTCATCCACGCTCTTCGATCCTTGCTTCAAATTCTGAAGCTTATTGTACAACTCTCTGAAATAATGAGTTGGTACAAATCGCTTCCTCATGAGTGTCTTCATCTCATCCCAAGTCTCAATAGGTGGCTCTCCATATCTCCTCTGATTTTTCACCATCTGATCCCACCAAACAAGAGCATAATCTGAGAACTCAAGCGCTGCCAACTTCACCTTTTTCAGCTCAGTATAGTTTTGAGCTTCAAACAGCAACTCAACTTTCCTTTCCCACTCAAGATAGGCCTCTGGATCATTCTTCCCGTGGAACAAAGGAATGTTCATCCTGATGTTGCTGAGATTGTTATCCTCCCTACTCCAGCCTCTATAACCGCCATATCCATCTCGATCAACTTTGAGGTTTGTCTGTTCCTCATAATAATCAAATTGTGGATCTCTGCGTAGGCGGTCGAACCTTGGATCTCTGCGTGGACGTAGATTGACTCCACCTCTATCTCTGCCAAATCGTCCACCCCTATTTCCGTTACCGTGAGGGGACTCAGCTTGATTCATCTCCGCAACCTCATGGATCCTCTCATACATGTCATCCAACTTTTTTGTGAGCATCTTGTCCAATTATGATCTCATTGCATCCCACATAAATTTTTGCTTTGGATCAAAATCAAGCTGATCTTCCGGCGATTTGTTGTTGCCAGAACCATCATTTGCTGCACTACTTGCCATACCTGTAAATAAGTTTTTTTTTTTTTTTTCAAACACAAAATAAAGAAAGGTTAGTTAAAACAGGATCCTTACCACCTCACAAACACTCATGTATCACTCAAGGATGATTCACCCAGCACTCGTGTATCACTCAATATCAATGGCTTTTTACCCTCTAATAATCTCACCTCTTGCCTTTTTCCACTCAATTTTCTCTTAGAGGCACTCAAATCCTCTCAATCTACCACTGAACACTCACCAACAAACCAAATAGTACCGAATGGAAAGAAATGACTCTGGAAAAATGCTACACAAAAACTGAATATAAAGACTTTATATGACTCTCGAGACTCAAAAATCCAATTTGCACATAACAAATTTTCGAAAATATGCTACGCAGAAACTAAATCAGAACGATCAGTATGACGTAGGGATCGCAGAAAACTAATTTGTACGTAGCAAATTTTCGGAAAAGTGCTACACAGAAACTAGCTCAGAGTGATCAGCACGACTCAAATAACTCGAAAAACACAATTCCCCACAAGCAGTTTTCCCGGTAAAATCGCTTTGGACACTAATAATATGCAGCAACGAACGAATAATATGCAGATCTGAAGCACAATTTTTTTTTTCCAATAATATACGACGATAACACTCAACAGAAGAATGAACACAATCGATATGACTCTATTACGACACGAACGAAATGTAGCAACAAATATGACTCGATTTGATGCACGACACAAATGAACGAAAGCTACATAATTAACGAGACTCAAATTGACGCAATGACGAAAACTGGACTAATAGACAAGAATAAAATTAATGAAACGAAGACTTAAACACAAACAAATCTGAATTTTTTTTTGATGCTATAAACGACGAACAAAATCAAGAGGGATACGATAAACCTGAACGCCCGGAAGATGATCTGGCTCTGGTGCCAAATGATACAAACCTTCGCAGATCCGTAAAACTCATGCACGCGGAAGGACAAATCTCGAACTGATGGAAAACCCCAATATACCAACGGACAAACCCCTTAAATGATATAGGCGAGATTGACTCCCTATAGCCAAAGGGACAATTGCCGAAGTCACACGGAGGCGATGATTGACACACAAACAAGGGTGGTGAACTCGCTTGATTCGCCGGATAAGAATTCTCTGTTGGATCCGGGATCCCTCGGATGTAGATTTAATTAATTACAATAATTATTAACATATGAATTCAGATCTTGAAAGCGGAAACCGATCTAAATCATATATATACCTGCTTGCGTATCACCGGTGGAATTCTGAGTCGAGGAAATGATCTTCCACGCACCAGATCTCTGCACACGAGATCTGGCTCTTTCACGTCACCCTGAAGTCTTCTGGAGTATTCCCTAGCAACCAGAGAAATTCTGAGTGGGCAGAAATCTATTCTCTGTGCCTCCCAGAAGCTGCCGCCCCTCTCTCTCTTTTCTGTGAGAATAAAATCACGTGCTGAACATTTCTACTTCTCTCTTATTTATAATAAGAGGTAGAGTGTTGGAGAGGTTAGGGCCAAGGCTAATGGGCCAGGCTATGCTCTATTGGGTTACTCCAGGGACCTTGAGGAGGATTTGGACTAGACCTTCCAATATAATTAAACAATCCAAGTATTCTCTGGCCCTTGAATACTCTATTTAATTATATTAATATTATAGTCTTTCCACTATAGTAAAATAATATTGCATCGCCGTCCAATCCCAAATTATGACATACCGGGCTCCTCTTTGAATTATATTATTTCCCGTGTTTAAGATATCGCATGTCCATTAATTAATTTAAGCTACTGACTGCTCTAATTAATTAATATCTTATTCCGAGAGTGTACCCGTTTGACCTTATTATTATATCGGAACTTAATCCACCTGCAGGGTTTTGATATAATAATCCTTAGAACGCCTCAAGGGGACATCATCAACTCGGCGCACCGAGACATGATTTCTAGCTATAATATTAATTATCATATTTATAATATTATTACCCAAGATACGGAGATTCTTTGAGTTGCAATAACTCTCACTCATGGTAAATCAAAGCAATAATTATTATAAATACATAATTGAATATTATGACAACTAGAATTAAGAAATAATAATCGTCCGAGATGTGATCCTTAATAAGTCAGTATAAAAGGATTTATCTCACCTCGATCCCGTTCAGCGCAACTCTGATCGTATGCACCAGTATAAGCTAATAGCCAAGACCAACTATTATCCAGCTTATACTACAACCTTAACAAGTAATTCGTCCAAGATTACTTTCAGTTGCGAACACCATTTAACTATATAAGAAACCGATAATATGATCTTCCGTGCGACCACCCACACCATATTATCTATAATATATAGTGCCGGACGTTTATTTGCATAACCATAACACGAATTAATATGCAAAACATATGACAGAATATTTATTTCCAAAACCAGGAAGAAATTGTTAATAATACAAGCATAAAGTATGCTTTTTAGTATATCAACCCCAACATTCTCTTGGAATAATCAAGAGGAATTCGAAGAACTCTCGAAGAGAGAAAGAAACTCACGAAATTATTCTTGATCAAAGTTGAAATTTGGCCATCACATTTGTTCCACTTATATAGTGCTACTAAACCCATCTAATCCTAGCCCAAGTAAGAAATAACTGACCCATAGTCAAAGTACGAGTCAAACCCACTAACTAACAAAACAAAGCCCGAAAATAAAGCCTTTTAAGGCACAAATACATGGGCTTAACAATAAGTGACGAAAATAATAAAAATAATACTAAGTCTTTAATCTTCAGCCTAATTACACTTGATAAGATTGATAAATTGAGGGATGTCCGATCCGCCATCTCCAATGGGCTTCTTCATCACCTCTTGAGCCCAAAACTTCTTGAATCAATCCATGCAAAGCTTCCTTGAACTTCTTAGCTTGAGCTCTTGTCACCGGCCCACTTGGAACACGAATGGAATCTTGAATCAACGATCCTTGGACTCCATTACCGAAGCACGTTTTTACAGGCCCTGGGGGTCGGGGCGTTACAAACAATGCCTTGGGACAAAATCGCTCGAAATGAGCAGAGAGAAGTATGGGCTTCAACCACCCCCTATTGTTACCCATCACATAAGTGTTACAAAGACACAAGAACCATTCGAAACGGATGAGTAACGAATGAGATTGGGGCCAAAAACAGTAATTTCGATCCATAGGGAAAAAATCGCTCGAAATGAGCAGAAAGAAGTATTGACTTCAACCACCCCCTATTGTTACCCATCATATAATCGTTACAAGGACACGGGAACCGTTCGAAACGGATAAGTAACAAAGGAGATTGGGGCCAGAAACAGTAATTTCGATGCATAGGGAAAAAATCGCTCAAAATGAGCGGAAAGAAGTACGGACTTCGACCATCCCTATTGTTACCCATCACATAATTATTACAACGACATGAGAACCATTCAGAACAAGTGAGTAACAAAGGAGATTGGGAGGGACAAAATAGGGAAAACGATGTCTTAGGACAAAATAGCTCAAAATGAGCAGAGAGAAGTACAGACTTTGACAACCCCCTATTGATACCCATCACATAAGTGTTACAAGGACACGAGAATCTTTCCAAACGTATGAGTAACGAAGGAGATTGGGAGGCCAGAAACAGTGATTTCGATGCCTAGAGAAAAATCACTCGAAATGAGCGGAGAGAATTACGGACTTCGACCACCCCCTCACATAAGTGTTACAAGGATATGATAACCGTTCGAAACGGGTGAGTAACGAAAGAGATTAGGGAAGGATGAAATAGGGAAAATGAAGCATTGGGATAAAATTGCTCGAAATAAGCGGAGAGTACGGACTTCGATCACCCTCTATTGTTACACATCATATAAGTGTTACAAGGACACGAGAACCGTTCCAAACGGATGAGTAACGAAGGAGATTGGGATGCCAGAAACAGTGATTTCGATGCCTAGGGAAAAATTGCTCGAAATGAACGGAGAGAAGTACGGACTTCGCTAGCCCCTATTGTTACCCATCACGTAAGTGTTACAAGGACACGAGAACCGTTCAAAATGGGTGAGTAACGAAGAAGATGGCGGAGGGACGAAATAGGAAAAATGATGCCTTGGGACAAAATCGCTCGAAATGAGCAGAGAGAAGTACGGACTTTGACCATTCCCTATTGTTACCCATCACATACGTGTTACAAGGACACGAGAACCATTCGAGATGGATGAGTAATGAAGGAGATTGAAAGGCCAGAAACAGTGATTTCAATGCACGGGGAAAAAATCGCTCGAAATGAAAGGAGAGAAGTACGGATTTCGACCACCCCCTATTGTTACCCATCACATAAGTATTACAAGGACACGATAACCGTTTGAAATGGGTGAGTAACGAAGGAGATTGTGGAGGGACGAAACAGGAAAAACAATGCCTTGGGACAAAATCGCTCAAAATGAGCAGAGAGAAGTATGGGCTTCGACCACCCCCTATTGTTACCCATCACATAACTGTTACAAAGACACAAGAACCATTCAAAACGGATGAGTAACGAAGGAGATTGGGGCCAGAAACAGTAATTTCGATGCATAGGGAAAAATCGCTCGAAATGAGCAGAAAGAAGTACGGACTTCGACCACCCCCTATTGTTACCCATCACATAATTATTACAACGACATGAGAACCGTTCGAAATAGGTGAGTAACGAAGGAGATTGGGGAGGGACGAAACAGGGAAAAAGATGCCTTGGGACAAAATCGCTCAAAATCTTGGAATTGCTTTGCACATTCCTGCTTTTCTTCAAGTTGTTTTACTGTAGTTGCTTCTCGCTTTAGTAAAGTGATCGTTTGTGACTATGTGCTTCCAACATACTTGAAAGTTGTAAGAACTTTCTTTGCTTCTCTTCACTTCGAACTGCTTCGCTTAATACGTTTGTTAGAGAAGTTTGGACTTCTATAAATTTTTACTTGAAAAAACTGTGTGCTTTTTAAAACGAGAAGCGTTTCGCTCTTGAAGAAGAGGAGCTTTTCAGAAGCGAATCGCTTGCAGAGTTAAAATGCTTGCGGGAATTCGGTGAGCTAGTTTATACTTGCTTTTATAAAAATCTTGCTTAAGTTAAAAAACCGGATTAATTGATTAGAGTGACTGTGTGCCTTATGCAATAATCAAGCTTATAAAAATAGAGAAATCAAAGCAGTAAACACTTAGCTATGAAAGCAGTAAGAACACAAGCAATTATAGTGGTTCGGAGGTTACGCTCCTACATCCACTTGTTGCCTTCGCTCAACAACTCAAAATTTCTTCACTCAGAACTCGAACAAACAACAATACAACTACATCCTGGTTTTATCCTTCCCAGTGAAGTGTTCTAAGTTCAACCTTGAACTTAAAACCTTAAGATTACGACGGGTTCTCAAGAGACCTAACAACACCTAACAACAACCTTCATTTTTCCACTTAAGTACTCGAACTTAAGCTTCACAAACTCATATTAAAACAACAACAAACAAACACAAACTCAAACTTACAACTCGATCTAATAACAAACTTCGAATGAGGGTTTGGGTTTTGGTTTTTGAGAGTTCTAACTTAGAGAATCTTTTCCAATGAAGAACACTGAAAAAATATAAAGGATTATCCTCCTATATTTGAAAAGACTCTTTCTAGTCTAAGGTTGAAGGGATTAAAGTGCTGCTAACTTAGAAACTTTTTAGGGTTTCTAAGGACTGAACTAACTCTAGAACTTAAGAACTTGAAAGATTGAATGCGAGAGAGCTCTAAAGTTCTTGCTGTAAACTTGTGCGTGAGAGTGTAGTTTCGCCAGTCTTTATGTTGAGAATGCAGCTCTATTTATAGTGGAGTCGGCCATTTTCCCATTAGAGAGGTTGGTGGTGCGTGCTCTTTTCACTTCCCTTCGGTCAAGTGACAATGCAGCTTTAACGGTGGATACACAGTGCTTTTGCAGAGTTCAGTTTTGTTTTCTTTCCGAAAGAGGTAACTCTATCTCTTCACAGGCTGTTTCTGCATCCTCTAGCGAGAACATCTTCTGTGCACTGTTCCGGCGACTGCTATTACCCAATGGTGATATTCCCTGTGTCCTTTGACTGCTGCGCCACATTTATTGAAGTGTACAAACTGTTGCAGAGTCAGAATTTGAAATTTAAACTCCAGTTCACTTCATCGCTTCTCATGCTTTCTCACGAGCGTTTTTTTAAGTTTTGCATAGGTTTTGATTTTCACTAAGAGATGTGGGTATTCCACTATATTTCTTCCTTTATTTATTATTTACTGTATATTGTATTGAGACTATATTAAATAAAAAGAAAATTAATTGTATTGTAAGACCAAATGCCTAATACAGTCCTACTCATCCAGCTTATTTCCGAAACTTAATTTTATATTTTGATAGTAATCATTTTTTAATTATTTAGTAGGCAGAGGATAAATGTTTGATGCTATAGTTAAAATACATTAAGTATTATATGTATGAAAAAAAAATATATAAAAATTTTCGGTATAATATTCCGGTATAAATCGGTATTAATCAGTTATTTTTAGTATACCGTACCGAATTCAGTATACTGAAACATCAGCATGGTATTCGGTATCCATTTCGATCCATACCGAATTTTCGGTATACCGATATGCGGTATACCAAAACCCTCGGTACGGCATCGGTATCGAAAATTGCATAGCATTTGGTATCGGTATCCGTACAATGTAAAAAGTCTCGTATACCGTACCGACCCACCCCTATTAGAAACTGAACTGATTTGAAACTTAAATCAATTTTAATGTTCTTAACTGAAGCAATCTCGAAATCATTTATCAAACAAAATTAACCGAACCCGCCGATTTGGTTTTTCTTTCATCGTGTTGATCTATCGGTTCGGTATTTAATGATTATATATTTAGTATTACTTAAAATTAGGCAATGAGAAATGTTTGTACTATTTAGGGGGGTGTATTTAATCCGGAATTTATAAGAGTTTGATAGACTTTTTATAATCTATGGATTTTTTAATTCTATAGATTGTTTTAATTCTACGTAGAATTTAACAGATTCTATTAGATTGATTTATCTATATTTTGATAAATTTTAAAAGTCTATAAATTTTTAAAAACAAACAAGTCATGATAAATTTTAATTAGGCGCACCCTCGGAGGAACACACGAACAAACCAAAGAACTCAAGGGAGGAATAGCAGCACCTCCGCTGGTAAAGGGAACAACAGCTCCAAAGAAGAAACAAGATAGGGCAGCAACAAGGATAGGCACATCCAACAGCAATGGGATCCCAAAGTCCTCCATGGAAGCAACCAAAAGCGCCCCGCGGAAATGCGCAAGGACTTTCTTTATATATGCACAGTAAAAGATTAGGCTGAAAACCAGGGAATCACAGAAAAAGCCATTGATGCGCTATATATAATATACCAATCGAAACAGGTAGAACGCGACACAGAAAAATCTATTGATGGTGAATCACTGTCGCATACCCAACATTCACATTTTCAGGAAGAGATTATGCAACATTGTAGAAACTCTGCTAACACTAATAGAATGTCGAAAGTTAGTACAAATGCTACTACATCTTCAGTCGAGGGATTTAAGCTTGGTAATGACATAAAAACTTCAAGTAGCTCATCATCTTCTCCCTCAGCCATATGATAGTAAGCAGCTCGGAGAAGCACCACGAAATCTACTTCAAAACCACGACTCATAAAGCCACCGAAGTAGACATCGACGAGTTGAGACCAAGCTGCTCTACACCTTCCTCAGCACAATCTGAAGCAATAGTATGCTCCATCGATACAGCTGAAGAAAATCCGGAGGAGAAAGTGATGAATGTGAGTGGTGGTGGGGAAACCAGAAAATCAAGGATCAAATTCATATGCTACTGATTTTCCAACCAGGGCATCTCTTGAATCGAATCCGGATATTTGAAAATCATCAACTTGGAGCTCTAATCCCTTCACAGTTGCTTCTTTCAAATCCTATATTGAACAAATCATAAAATTAAGCAATTTCATTTTAAAACCATAGATTGAATAAGAGTCTCGCTATTCATGTTATTTCCTCAAGCAAAACAAATTGTAAAAAAGCTAAGAGAAACACACAAAGACGCTCGACGAAAAATCACACGTAGAAATTCTTGCATTTAGCAACAATATAAAACACCGAAGGCAAAAGTCTGGGAGAAGTAAGTGAATTAGAACTAACGAAAATGGTTTTAGGATATGGAGGATTGATGATTTGGATCTGGATTCCGTTTAGAATTAACCAGAAGGCGACAACGACTATCGGGGATGGCTGCTTAGATTCCATGGATGGATGGAGAAAGAACCGAGCAGAAAATCAAGGCGCTATTGATGTTTCTTCCCCTTTCCTCTCTCTCCAAAATTTTTATGGTAGACTTTAAAAATCTGTGGTGAAAATGTGAGATTTATGTATGGGTTTTTTCTTTGTATTATGTAATTAAAATCTTTTAAAATCCTTGACATAAAAGAATCCTAGGAAATTTCAATATCATTAGATTTAGATAGATTTTTAAAATTCATAATTGAATACCAACAAAATTTTAAGGACTTTTTAAAATCTGAATTAAATATCTATTAACTTTCAAAATACAAAATAATCTTTTAAAATCCGGATTGAATACACTCCTAAATTTGGAATTCCATAACTCATAGAACAGTACATATTTGGGCGGATGTGTATGTTACAAGATTCAAGTTGAACAAAGACACGACACTTATCATCACCTTCCCTTTAGAACAACTCAAACTCTACACGGTCGGAATCCGGCTCAAGATTTCCACCTTCGAAGAATTCTGGTATCTGAGGAGGAACGGCGCATCGTATCAGCGCCCAGTTCAAACCATCGAAAAATGGGTGCCGTTTGATCTCGGCAGCTCCCGTTTCCGTTCCCAGCCGATGCTCCGGATCCTTCACCAGCAGCCCTCTGATCAGATCCCTCGCCTGGAAACTCACCATCGGCCCATCCGGAAATTTCAGACTCTGCAACACCACATTGGCTAAAGTCTCATCGTTTCCGGGCCCTTTAAAAGGCGTCTTCCCGTATAGAAGCTCGTAAAGAAACACACCAAACGTCCACCAGTCGACAGCGCTGCCATGGCCCTCTCCTTTGATGATCTCCGGAGCTAAGTACTCGTGGGTCCCGACAAAAGAATTCGACCTCGCCTCTGTAGGCTCGGCAACGAGTTGTGGCAATAATCGAGCTTGATATGCAGTATCGGCTTTGAGCTTTCTCGCTCGAGCTGCAGAGGGTAGCCGAGGGCTGAAGCACGAAACTTGGCATGAAGGTCCACTGCAGAATGGGTCGATGCAGTTGGATCTTGCGCATGGACCCGAGATTCTTGGAGGCTCCATTGCTGATGCAGATGAATTTACGAGAGTGGGGTTTACGGAGCATCTGAGGGAGAGGTCAAAATCTGTTAGCATGATGTGGCCGTCTTCGCGGACTAGAATGTTCTCGGGTTTCAGATCTCTGTACACAATCCCAAGCATGTGTAGATACTCGAGAGCTAGGAGGACCTCAGCAACGTAGAATCTACAAAAACTTAATATTAGAGCGAAGAATATAGGAGTAGGCACAGGCATTGAAGAATCTTGTTATTGTGCTGTTGGATCGAATCACGTCAAATACACCATTGCTTGTGAACACATTATACCATAAGCATTCATAAAATCATATCTAACCAGAAAATGGCATAGAATCATATCGAATCGAAGACACTGATTGGTTCATAATAACATAGAATCATATCAAACCAGAAAATGGAAAACTAAACTAATCCACAGTGATATATGTAGGATAGATTTCAGTATCAAGTCCAGCCTCGCTCCTTGTTTATTATTTTATCTAATAATCTCGATTCAGAACTGCAAAGATTACATAGTTGAATATATTTGCTACTCATTCATTAGCTCTAAATTTCATAAATCAAATATGTAATGTCATAGCACTTTTCCGCAGCCAGCGAATTTCCTTGTATAGTTTTTGTAAAGTAAACGCATCGCGTTTTTTTGCATTAAAGCATATAAATATATTTATGGACGATAAATACCATACCTTGCAGCTTGTTCAGGAAAATATCGCCCAGGTTGCTTCTGCCTGAGGACATGTAGATCTCCACCAGGACAGAACTCCATAACTAAACACGATAAATTATCCGACATAAACTGAGCATATAGTGTCGGAAGAAACGGATGATCCAGCATTTTCAGAATCTCTCTTTCGGTTTGAGCTCGAGACATCTTTTTCCTCTTCGCTAAGAACTCGTTATCCATCACTTTTATAGCGAAAAGGCAGTCAGTTCTTATCAATTCAGCAAGATACACAGTACCAATGTCTCCAGAACCGAGCTTCTTCAGTAGATTGAAGTGATTTAGCCCTAGAAAACCATAGTTCTTTCTTATATGGTTGATTGCTTCCCACCTTATGTCCTTCGACATGTGCGGTTTATTATTGCAAGTTGATCCACTCAGATTGCTCTCATCGCTGAGGCTTGTATTGCTACTGCTGAAATCACAAATACTGCTCTTTGAACTCTGAGAGAAATCCCCCTTTTCTCCTTGTTTAGCAGCCATTATAGTTTTAGCAACAGTGGTATCTTTATTCTCCCAAACAGTTGGAACCGAGACAAGTTTGTTTGCATCACAATCCTTGCTAGCATCTTTACTTGCATCCTTTAAAGAGCACTGACACCTTTCGCAGATTAACTTCTCCGAACTATGACCTTGAGCAGTATCGACTTCATGAGAATCTTTTGTACTTCCATCAGTATGTATTGCTGCTTTCTTCGATTTCTTTATGACGAGGCTCTTGTTTCTGATAACTGGCTTGACTACACGAGATGCTGTTTTCATCACATCTTTATCTCCTTTTCCCACACTGGATGAAGACACTGTCTGTAACCTAGACTTCCTTCTTACCTTCGGTGCTGCTTTTTCAATTACATTCGAGCCAGAAATTTTCGATTCTTGAGCATCATTATGGGGAAGAGCGGAAACTGAACTGCAGTCTTCTTCCATTAGGCATACTCCCAATTTCTGCATAACAACTTCTGAAACAGGTTTTATCTTATTATGCGAAATGTTTGACCCTGCACCCTCTATAACTACAGCAGCAGGTCGAAGAGGAGAAGCACGAGCATTCTGATACGGAGCCGTAGAATCCAGAAGCTTCCGAGGCAGTCGAGAGGCAGAGCATGCACCGGTATCTTCTTCAACGGGAGACTTTCCCACATCATCACATTCTGACTTATGTTTGATCTTTACACTTGGTTTAGTTGACTTCAACATGGACTCTTTAATCGATGGTGGCAAGATTTCATACGAGCAAGAGGCGTTTTGCTCGGGAATCAGAGAAATTTCTATTCTTCGTGCCTCGCTTTCAACTGAAGAGGAGCTAAACTCACCAGTTTCGACTACAACAGACCTGTACATATTAGTGATTTTCCCAGCTTCCGAGATTCTAGGAGATGCAGGCAGCGACATTCGTTTCACGGCAGCCATCTCTGCTGCCTGAGAAATGCACAAGCCTCTAAAAGCCTGCTTCAGAGAAACAGGCTCAGAAAATCCGATTCCTGGAGAATGAGAACCGATTCCCGTCATCGGCTTCTTTGAAGCATTCCTCCGAACATCTGAAAGATCTAGACTCTTGGATGATCTGAGATTGACTGCTTTGAAAAGCTTGTTAATGTCATCTTCCAGTGTTCTGTTCATTCCTTTTCTAATCATTGGAGGCTTCTTGTCTCTGTCCTGAGCTCTCGATTGAGGCTTCCGAGCTGTGCTATGCTCATCCTTCACCTCAATTATCTCACAATTTCCACGAAAAGAACCCATTTTAACAGATCGATGTGCAATGACTCACGAAGAGAAGAGGATCGAAATTAGAAAACCGCTGAGGTTTTTTCTCTCAAGAAGCCTAAAGGCAAACTCTGCAGCAGCATCATAAGACCCTAGAACATACATTTTGTAATATAGAATATTTCTAAATTATTTCCTATTAACTCATTTATCAGGAAATTCGCCACCTGCACCTGCATCCACAAAATCAGTACACCTAATTATTCACCAGCATCAGAAAAGAAAATGCCAAATATGAAAATTACAGCTTTACCAACAATAAAATAGTAAATCTGTTCATCAAGAAATAACTTCATTCATTTTTGCAAGTTTAAAGAAGCATCAAATCCATAATCCATCATAAAAAAGAAAGTAGAAAACAGTAGCTATCAACAGGCAGCGAATTCCAATCTCATTCAATCAAGCATCAAAAAGTCTACACAAAGTTGAGAAATAGATTCCCATTATTTCCCATGTCAACTTCACAAGATAAAGAAGAATAATTGCCCATTTCTTAATTTAACTTATAGAAATAGAAATCAAAATTTTAACAAAATAAATCAAGATCATATAAGTAATAGATTTTTACAAGAAATGCATCAAATAAATACTAGAAATTACGATTAGCTACTAGAAAAAAATGTGGTGAAATTGAGGTACCGGAAGCGCTCAGAGATCTACTACGGCGTAGATAAACGTGAAATAATTCAAAAGTTTTTTTACTTTGCTGAAGAAAAATTGCACTTGCTCTCTGCAAATTTGAACTTTTTCTTTCTTTCGAAAACCCTAAAGAGAACGGTGGGCTTTTCTGATTCTCAGGAGACTATTCGGTGGACAAGGATGTGAGAAGAGAGATGACAAAACTCTACTGTCTCTCTCATTGTCTACCATCATCTCTCTCCTCTCTCTCTCTCTCTCTCTCTAGCATTATTTTCGATGCTTGTTTTCTCACTTTCTGTGTTTTGTCTTAATTACGTACGAATAGTTTAAGGAGTGACCCACTAAATTGCAAAGTGGCCCACTTAAAATGACTTTGGATTCGGATTTGCATGTAATTATCATACAAAAATTCATACTGTAATACTTTGGAGTATAATAGTTTAATACTACTCCACCCCATAGGATTAGTTTCATTTGTGGAGGAAATACCCCAAAATAGTTATTTTGATAAAGCAAAGGTAAATTTTAGCCACCAATAAAATAATATGCAAATTTTAACCACAATTTACCAATTTACCCCTAATTAATTGTTTTGCTTTATTCAACAAAGTGATTACAAGAGCAGTCCTTCCCCCAATCCATTCTCTCTCTCTAGGAATGAAGAAGCCGCCCATCCGGATGCCATCGCCATCGCCATCGCCGCCGCATCCGTTACGCCATCGCCGCCGTGAATCCTATGTCGCGCCACAACCTCCAGCCTCCACCGCCTTAGCCCATCGTCTTCCTACTCCTGATTTTCTCCGATTAAATTCCTAAGATTTTCAAAAATTAGCGTCGTCATTTACTTGGTAGTTGATTCTCGCTGCATTTTGGAGTGGGGGCTCGGCACTCGATCAATCGATCCCTTGGCCTACTAGATGCTGCGGGTTGCTGCTGTGTGTTGCTTGACTGGATTATGCCTAATTTTGCTGGTGGATTTTCCCTCGTTGTGCTGCTACAACTTCCTTCCCTAGGTGCTCCTTTGGCTTCGCTGTTATGTTTGTTGTTACTCTGATTCCGTTTCCCTCTCTCTATCGTGCAATTGTTTGGAGGAACTCAATGTACTATTGCGTGCAATTGTGTATGAGAGAGAGGAGTAAGGGTTGAGGAAGAATGATGGAGGAGAGAAGTTTTGTGCAACAATGGACAAGTAATAGCCTTGTTACAGGTTATCTCTCTCTCTCTCTCTCTCTCTCTCTCTCTCTCTCTCTCTCTCTCTCTCTCTCTCTCTCCTCCGTACACGACCACGACGGGCCGTGGCCGTACATCATGCATTGCCGTGGC
Organism: Mentha longifolia; assembly: GCA_001642375.2. Taxonomy (NCBI): domain Eukaryota; kingdom Viridiplantae; phylum Streptophyta; class Magnoliopsida; order Lamiales; family Lamiaceae; genus Mentha; species Mentha longifolia. Next base: position 24,613,239 of record CM038111.1, on the reverse strand, counting down.
TTGGGCATGAGCCCCCGTCGGGGCGCCGTGTACGAGCGCACGGCCATGACCGCTTCCCCCGGGCCGTGGCCGTGCGTCGTGCATTGTCTATGGCAGGGGCGGGAGCCCCCTTCTTGTCGAATGCACGGCCACGACCGCCTCCCCCGGGCTGTGGCCGTGCGTCGTGCATTGGCTGTGGCACGGGCGGGAGCCCCCGTCTTGTCGAATGCATGGCCAAGACCGCCTCTCCCGGGCCGTGGCCGTGCATCGTGCATTGGCTGAGGCACGAGCGGGAGCCCCCGTCTTGTCGAATGCACGACCACGACCACCCCAAGTCGTGTTCGTGCAATGCCACGCTGGGGGCCGTATTTGTTGGGCCATGTGAAATGCACGACCATCATTACACGATCATGTAGCCGTGTAATCGTGGTCGTGTAATTAACTTAAAGGACAAATATGTCATTTTACACCAAAAATGGCTACAATTTACCTATTCTTTTATGTGTGGCTAAAATTTACCTTTACATTGTCAAAATGATTATTTTTGGGATTGGCTCTTCATTTGTGTTGGGCTTGTTTGGTTGGCCGGATTCTGCTCTGGGAAAGTAATCTGATTCCAAATTATTAAATTCTTGTGTTTGGTGTAACAGGGAAAGCAATCAGATTCCACAAAATTAAATTCATGTGTTTGTTTCAAATTTTATAAAATTCAGGAAAGTAATAAGAATCATGACATCAAGGAAAGTTAGTTCAAAATTCAAGGATTCTTATTCCCTACTCCAACCTAGGTATTCTTTTTTCTTGATACATGGATTCTGATAATAATAATAATAATAATAATAATAATAATAATAATAATAATAATAATAATAATAATAATAATAATAATAATAATAATAATAATAATAATAATAGTAAAAACCAAACACAAAAAAATAATAATAATAATTTAAATTAAATTAATAATATAAATAAAAAATAAATAATAATTATAATAACAAAAAAACAAAAACTAAATTAAAAAAAATAATAATAAAAACCAAAAACATAATAGAAATAAAAAACAAAAAATAAATAATAAATGATAATAATAATAAAGCATAATAATAATAATAATAATATTTTTGAAAGTATAATAATAATAATATTTGATATTATGAAATTGATATTTTTCGATGTAAACGATAACTTGATTTCATATTAGAATCTAGATAATTTTATTGATTTAGAATTCATTTTTTTCAGAATAATATTCCTCAGAATCATATTCCATATTACTTTCCTGTTTTATTTCCCCAGAATCATATTCCTCATAATCATTTTCCCTGACAACATTACTTTCCTGCCAACCAAACGAGTCCTACTGTCTTTCTCATTGTCTACCATCATCTCTCTCCTCTCTCTCTTGCATTATTTTCGATGCTTGTTTTCTCACTTTCTGTGTTTTTTTCTTAATTACGTACGAATAGTTTAAGGAGTGACCTACTAAATTGCAAAGTGGGCCCACTTAAAATGACTTTGGATTCGGATTTGCATGTAATTATCATACAAAAATTCATACTGTAATACTTTGGAGTATAATAGTTTAACACTACTCCACCCCATAGGATTAGTTTCATTTGTGTTGGGCAAAGAAACCAAGGAAAAAATGAATATGTGACTATAATCAATTCTAAAGAGAGAGAGTTAATTGTAGTCATACATTTTTTGCCATTTTTGAAAAATAAGACTAATATGTGGGACGGACAGAAATGACAAATGAGACTATTAGAGTGGGATGGAGGTAGTAGTATTTGAAAATGTATACTCCCTCCGTCCCAAGCTACTTGTCCAGTATACCAAATTGGGTCGTCTCACACTACTTGTCTATTTTCTATAAAAGTAAATAATTAGCCTATTTAATGACCCACTATTCATTCATTATCCACTTAACTTTCAGCACGTATCTTGATATAATTTAAATTGTAAAATTTTAAATTATCATAACTTGCTCGTTTGTTATCCGATTTTTACGATTCTTATACCAAATTAAAGATATTGATACGATATTTTATTTAAGATCAAACATCAATATATTTATATGCATCTATGATACTCTAATTTTAAAACAATGAAATTTGCATTAAAATATTAAAATTACATTTTATCTTTAAACATACACTTGTTAAAACTCGTACCGAAAAGGAATTGGACAAGTAGTCCGGGTACGGAGGAACTTATCTTACACATATTTTCCAAATGAGCAGAGATCTGCCACGTTATTCAACAAGCTATGATATAGAGGGTTGATTCCGGTTTACTCCTCAAGTAATATATCTTTACCACTTTAACTTAGTTATTTAGTTTATTTAGGGGCCGTTTGGTATCAATATACGTATATCAGATATGGATATCAAAATGACTGATACTCATATCATGCGTTTGGTATATCAGTATATGGATATAAAAATGATATCTTTGATATCTTAATATCTCCACTTTTAGCTTTTTTCATATACCAATTTTAGGAGAGATATCACTCATTTCTTTATCCACCTCACATAATTTATTTCTTAATTTCGCATTCTTTGTGATTCTTAGGTTAACTAAGGGCATCCAATTCAGTTTTTTTTTTTTTTTTTTTTTTTTTTTACAAAACTGAAGGACACATACTATATTATTATTATTATTATTATTATTATTTTAAATCATTATTATTATTATTATTATTATTTTATTATTATTATTATTAATTTATTTATTTTAATTATTATTTGATATCTCATATCAGAACAATCTATACCAAATGCAAATATCAGAAATCAATCTCATATCCATACCTGATATATGATACACATACCTCTATTTGATACCTGATATACTAGTATATGGATATCTTTTTCAAGATACGTATAAATTATGAAAAGTTGAATTATATTGACGTAGTGAAGATAAGGGTTTCAACTTTCAACACTACAATAATTTTTATTAAAATAAATTTTAAATTTTTATTAAGATAGGCAAACCATATAGTTATTGCATGAATATATTATTGTTATGTATTCATAATATTTTTAAAATCAATAATAGTAAAAAAATTCATTACCAAATGGCTAGTTTTGAAAATATTCTAAACACGCCACACTTATTAATTAGTACAATGAAAAGTGTCCACATGAAATTGCCATATCTATATAATATATAATAGTAGCTACAGAAGCTACATATGGTAAGTTTAGTTCATTTATTACTTATGTTCATTTATATTTATGTTAATTATTAATTACATAAATAATATATATTAGTCTACATAATTTATTAGTTCATTAATTACGTCCCATTATATACATTTAAATAAAAAAAATGATAAATATTGTATAATAGCAATTTCATAGACGTATTTTTTTTATATTTACTTTGATTTAGATTATACATTATTTATTTTGACTCTTTCTTTTTAATCTATATCTATATATATATTACATAATAGTAGCTACGGAAGCTACATATGGTAAGTTCAGTTCATTTATTACTTATATTCATTTATATTTATGTCAATTATTAATTATTAATTACATAAATAATATATATTAGTCTACATAATTTATTAGTTCATTAATTACGTCCCATTATATACATTTATATCAAAAAAAATGATAAATATTGTATAATAGCAATTTCATAGACATATTTTTTTTATATTTACTTTAATTTAGATTATACATTATTTATTTTGACTCTTTCTTTTTAATCTATATAATAATATATAATAGTAGCTACGGAAGCCTACATATAGAAAGTTCAGTTCATTAAATTCATGCATTTATATACATTTATGTCAATTACTAATTATATAAATAATACTATATAATATTAGTCTACATAATCTTTCTGTTCATTAATTATGTACGATTATATACATTTATATCAATAAAAAATATGATAAATTACATATAGTTATATACACATTTATATACTATTATTTATTGTTTGATACTCGCAGTTTTATTGGCGTATTTTTTATATTGTTTATTTTTATTTAGATTACATATTATTTATTTTCACTCTTTCTTCTTAACATAAATAATAAATTATACTTGGGTTATACACAATTAATTAATAAATTATAAATCTTCCCTTTTAAATATAAATAAGGATAAGTACAACATAAAATTGCAGGAGCAATTTTTTTACAAATCTATATAATAATAACGACTACGGGCTGCCGTTTTTAGTAAGTTTTTTTTTTCTTCAATAGAATAGTTTCTATTTGTGGAATTTAATTTCCTTAGTAATATAATTAAATTCAGCATTAATGGTAAGAAATTATATTAGGTAGCATTTAAAAAGACATTTAATATTTCATTATAATAATCTATGAAAAATAACAGCTTGGCACCTCATTCCACTGCGCAATTCCATGCCTCAAGCAAGAGAAATATTTATTTAAGTTGATACAATTTATTTTATTGAACCCATAGTAAGCTGATACTACAATTTACTACAGGTGTTTTTATTTGACAATAATTTTGCATTGTTAACATTTGACAATGAAATTATACAGAATCAGATTTTTTTGGGAGAATGCAACTCAAATAACTTTTCACCTCCTCAACAAATCCTGTTACAGAATAAATATGCACATGTTATAAATACTTGAGTAAAGCATTTGTTACTAATAAACAATAAATTTATATCTTGATATATCAAATGAAATTTAAGCAAAATTTATGTATTATTTACCTGTTTTTGAATGTGACACATTTTTAACCTATTGATCCAATGGTAATATATTTGTAACAAGAAACATGTTTGAACTTTTGCCCTTTTCTGAACATTTAAAGAAAATATATCATGAAATGTGTCATAACGAAGAATATAGTTGCAAAATGATAGAAGAATACTAATTAGATTATATGGTAATTAAATTTGCATCACTTACTATTAAAAACTATTTCACGGCATATCTTAATCATGGTCGGATATGAATGCTTAGAGGCACCACTCCAATTTCTAGCGATTTCATCAACGACCTCATCTGAAAGCTTGCAAGTAACTTTTTGTACCCTAAATTTAAAATAATGAAGATATATATCCACATTTTCTGAATCACAAGCGTTTATATTCTTTATATGTGGATTAGCAACATAATCCAACTCACCTATCACGTCTGCAAAAAATATAAAATAGAGTTATTGCATTAATACATGTAAATGAGTGTCCTTTTTTTTTTTAATGGAAGTATATTGCAAAAAAAATATATTATTACCAAACAAGATTCTTGAATCCATTTTCGTAATGTCGAGGAAAGTGGAAAATTGTCTAAAGACAAACATGTATGATGGAAAATTGGAGTCACGAATCCGAACAACTCGTGTTTTTGAGGAAGATACGAACCTAAAAATATTTGCAGTAGTCTTGCACCGCATATTGTTGTGATGCACATTAAAATATATAAATGCATAAGTTACCTACAATAAATTTATTTTTTATCCTTTTATAATCAACTTTTCTAATGGTGCCGTGTATGCGAATGCCATCTCGATCGGCCATACTATTTCAAGCGATGACGACTTCGTGCTTCCATGTGCAGCCTTTCTATATGCATGCACAACGCGAAGTTTTAGTACCAAACTTCCTCTGGATTCGCCAACATTTTGAATATTATTTAGTAAACCATAAAAAGGAGCCATAACTAATTTTTTTTATGAAAGATAAAATGAACAGAATCTCGGTGGGAGGTGTGTAGCATAGTAGGATGAATTATTGAGTATTATATAGACCAAATTGTCATTATATACGGCAAATATTTCAATTTAATTAGTATTATCATTATACAATATTTTGAGATTCTGGTAATATTTTATGGTATACTGTTGTTTTATAGATTTATATATATCTAATATAAAGATATTAGTATCCAGGTATGTACAACATCTATCCATATATTTAGTTTTGTGCGTTATATCAAATACAAATATTACATATTCTAATTTAAGTATCCCACACCAAAAATAACTCTAAAAAAATATGGAAATACATATATTTTGGTTGAGACTATTGGGACGCCCATCTATATAAATATAAGGACAACCCACTAATTCAGTTAATATTTATATGAGTATGACTAAAATAACACACTACTCTCAACATATTTTTTATTAGGATTCAACTCATTAATAAAGTATATATGGAATTCAATACTTTAAAATTTAGAACTGGGATGAAGATTTGACAAAAAAAATTGAAAACTGCTTCAATATCACTTTTATGTGAACAATTATCCTACTCTTCCCTTTTTTTTTTCTTTTTTTTTTTACTATAAAATTTTATACGTTGGAAATTATTTTTTTATATTTATATTAGCAAATTCTGTATCATGTAAATTTAATAACATTTATGGCAATGAAGACAAATTAAGGAAAGTAATCGATTGGTATAAATCAAGGGCTGCCATTCAGCCTCAAAACATTCCGACGTAAATGGATGACTGGAAAGCATAACAATACATAACGTAAAAAAAAGATTAAATAAAAATTAAATCATAGTAACATACTAAACTTATCTACCCACTAACCACTCACGATTAATAAATTACATTAAATGAAATATGTGACAATGATCCTTACAAATTCTACATAAACACGTCTCAATCCTTCTCGGTTCTAGGTTCTCATCATTCTTTTTTTTACGAATCTTTTTTACCTCATTTCTTTGTTATTTCATCTCACACACCCACAATTAATATGGCCCTTAGGTACTCTTTGATCAATCGTATCACAAATGTAGGCAAGTCAAATGATGATTTGATTTTGAAAGTTCGTGTTGTGCGTGAGTACAAATTGCATGCACATGGAAACACTAATCAAGTTTCATCATATGAACTTGTATGTCATGATCGTCACGGTGATCGCATACACGGCACAATTAGACACGTAGATTTCCGAAAGTACAAACTGAAATTTGTCGTGGGTAGTTTGTATGCGTTTCATCGTTTCGATATTAAGCACAATGATATGAGGTATCGGACAACTACAAGTATGTTTAGGTTCGTGTCTAATTCTGATACCTCAGTTGCTCCGATCGATGACGATACTTTCCCGTCAAACATGTTCGTTTTCCGTCCGTTTTCGTCTATTTTGGATCGCTCACAATATGTTGAAAACAAACTGTTTGGTAAAACTTTATAACTTTTACACTCTTTTCCATTATATGAAATCATTGAAATTTTATACTGCATACATCATTTCTTATACATTTGTGAAATATATGCAGATGTCATAGGGAAGTCATGCCCATATTCTTATCTTTCTATCAAAGGAAGACAAATATCCAATAGGTGAAGACATAGATCATATCATATCGGCTGAAATACCTGATTGGACATCAGAAGAGTGTTACTACAATTATGTTCGGGACTTCATGATTCATGGACCATGTGGTGCTGCTAGGAAAAGTTCGCCTTGTATGGATGAAAATGATACATGCACGAAGCATTTTCCAAAGAAATACGCAGAAATCACAACTGTTGATAAACACAGTTACCCAAACTATAGAAGAAGGGATAATGGCCGGACTGTTCTGAAGAATGGTGTTTGTTTAGACAACATATATGTTGTACCTCATAACAAGTACCTTTTGTTGACCTATGGAGGTCATATCAATGTTGAGTGGTGTAACCAGTCAAGATCCATAAAGTACTTATTCAAGTACGTCAACAAAGGTAACGACCGAGTAACAACATTGTTATGTCAAAGTAAAGAGGATGCGCGGCCAAAGGAAAAGTTGCGGATGAGATGAAAAAGTACTATCACTACAAGAAAACTGGGCTTTTGCGACATTAAAATGTGTTGCAAAAGGCCCTTTTTAATGTCGCAAATGTTGATTTACAACATTTTCTGCGTCACAATACATTATGTCGCGAAAGGGGTATGTAGCAAAATTACGACACTTTTTATTCGTTTGTGTCGCAATACAAATGACACTTTATGCAACACTAAAATAATGTCATATAAACTTTACGACGCATCATGCATCATTATATTTAAGTGATGCATGTTAATTTGCGACACATTACATGACATTAGTTGATATGACGCATCCTAATTTGCGACAATTTTTTGCATCATAATTTAATGTTGCAAAACTATATTTTACGACATACTTTAATGTCGGTTGTGATTGTGACGCAAAAATATTGTGTAGCAATTGTACAATATTTTTTATTGTTGCAATTGCTTTTATGACACACTTATTTAATTAGCAAGCTTCACATTTTTCCATCCCATATATATAGAATATTATCAGATCTAATGACAAATAACAAATATTACAAAACTATTAAGTGTAAAAACAATTATGATATTCATTCAAAATATACAAGCAAATATTGTAAATATAGAAATTGAAGTTTATCATTCACATTTGATATTCAAAGCTATATCTAAAGTGAAAAAACTATCGTACTAAATTTAAAATGCAAACTTCGTGAGTGGAAACATGGCATTTAATCAGTCACGGAAGTTGTGTCTTCTTCTTGTTGCTCCTTGTATTTTTTACTTGTACCTATATAATTATAACTTAAATACATAATGTGTAAATCGATTGAAAGAATATCAACTAAGTGAAGATAATACCTGAACATGTATACATTCAAGATGAATGTTTGTATTGTTCTCTTTGTGATTATTAATCTCTTTTCTCATCTAACAAATTGATAAAAAAAATAATGATCATACAACATGAGTTATACTTCAAAATGTTAAAAAATAATTATAAATACTATCTACCTCATGAATGATATCTCTAGAAAACTTTATGTCCATAAATTCTTGGGGTGATGATCCATTATTTCGGGCTTGTATGAGTCAAGAATTAAAAAATCCTGATGCCTGCATAATCAAAATTACAACCTGATTTGAGAAAGACCATAAAAATATAATTTCAGACGTATATAATATGAACTTACATTTTTACGCTTCTAGTCACTAATGCTCAGATATTACAAAAAATATCCAAATGAATTATTTATCATTTTGCTATTCAATATAAGATTTTGGCTTTGGCACCGGAATCCATCTGGAGTACTTTTCACTAATCTAATTAGACCTAAGGAGTTCATAGGTTTTCTTTTAGGTAATTTGGACAAATAAGAATGTCTTCGGCTAACTGTTGAGTTTAGTTCAATCCTAGTTATGTAATTAGTATTCAATATAGTTGCAAAAAACATGAATGACTACTCTAACAGGTCAATTATCTAAAGAGATTACAAGGAAGGCAAGAACATAGCCACACATCCAGCTTCAATTGCATCGATCTAGAATAAAAGAAAAGTCAAGAGAGCAAGCACTAAGTGACTATCATGATCAAATTATGATACAATTATTTATTGCATCATAACCTAATGATGCTCCATCTACGTGAATAGCTTAGAAGTTTTTTTACTAATTATTGCTAACACTTTCAAAAAGCTGCAAATTTAGGGAGTTGTTTAATTACTATATTATAGAGCTTAATACTAATATACTGCCAAATATAGAGGTGCAACAACAAGACCAATATCATTTCCTTCAAGTACAAAATTCTCAACAAGATTGCTGCTAGGCACCAGAAAAGTTGGACAATTTCTACAGATCAATTCTTAAAAGAATTGTTGCTACGAAGCTACTTAGGGAGAAAATACTATAACCAGATAGCAAAAGAATTGCAAGAGCAAATACATAACTTTGAGTATATATTATCTCAAGCAAGAACAATATCTAAAGCCTTGGACAAAATTAAGGTGACTGCTGCAACGAATTTGAATATGGCTTCTGGTAAAAATAGGGATAATAAGAGTCAGAAATCAGCGTACTATGTTCAATAATAGAAGAAACCAACCAAAACGAAAACAACACAATCAACTCTTTAAGAAAGTTATACCCAAAAAAATACAATAAAAAAATTACGATTAAACTTCATCATCAACTTATCTATGGCCATCAAACTTTAATCGAGATCAGAATCAAACCAACGAGGCATAAAATCTATACTAGACACACAGAAAAATTAAAATTAAGATTTCTGATTAAGCAAAAAATGCCAGACCAAAACGAGAAAGATTCGATTTCATACCTTGGCTTAAGAAATATGGCGAATGAATCAAGAGGGTTTTTCGCTGGTTAACAAGAAGAATAAGTAATATTGATGAATTAAATATATTTGCAAACTTCTCATTCCCCAATGTTGCTGCCATCTACAAGGACTTAACATATCGTGCGTAAACCTTTTCTTGAAAAATAGAGAAGGAAATCATGTGGAACGAAAATATAAGGCGGGGCCGCGCAATTGGCTAAAGATAATTGAAGAATTAATGTAACCATGCGTCTGTGTGTGAACAAGGATGAAGCGCCGATGAACTTTAGGGGTTTCATTCTTTTCCTTCTTTCTTAATTTATTTTCTAGACTATTTGGAGAGAGTGCATTATTATAAAGTAACGCTTATGGGGTTGGATTCACTTTTCTATCCCAATGTCATTAGTTATTGTTATTATTATTATTATTATTATTATTATTATTATTCAAAAACTTAAATTCTATTTTTATTCATAAATATTTTTATCAGTATATATGACTCTAAAGAGACGAGGTTAATAAATCTCCTAAAATTATAAATTTTCCCGGTCTCGACTTTGGGTCTCGACTGTGCATATTTGATTATATGTTTGTTATTGAACTTCCCTATTAATTTTATGATTTGCAAATTTATTTGAGGTGTAAGGTTTAATTTCTAGACTCAATATTTTTCTAAAAGAGTTCAATGAACTTGCAAGAAACCAACACATATGGCTAATGTATAAATTTGTATGAAATTTTAATACTACTTTATCCAATGAAATTCGCAAGTAAAATGACTTTAAATAGAACTCTTAATTAATAACGTAACTACGCTAAAATTTCTACACAATTGTATTGTTTTGTATAGTTCTGATATTTTATTGAAGCATCATAAATAAATTAAATATAACAATAGTTTAAATATGAAAGTAAAATTATGTTATTTTAATAAGATGTCGCAATTAAACAGTCGAAATTCAAAGAGATAAACATGAGTATTATATTTGTGTCACAAAATTGTGACATAATATTTAGATGTTGTATATATACGACATTGAATGCAACACTATTTTCAATGTGTAGTAAAATTATGACAATTTATTGGGGTGTCGCAAATTAATCGTCACATTTCAGAGACATAAACAAAAGTGTCGCATTTGTGTCACAAAAATGTAACACAATATTCAGATGACGCTGAATTATGACATTCAATGCAACACTATTTTATATGTGTTGTAAAATTATGACACTTTATTAAGGTGTTACAAATTGATTGTCACAATTCAGAGACATACAAAAGTGTCGCATTTGTGTCACAAAAATGCAACATAATGTTCGGATGATGCAGGAATACAACATTGAATGCAACACTATTTTATATGTGTTGTAAGATTACGACACTTTATTAAGATGTCGTAAATTAATTGTTGCAATTAAGGGACATAAAACTAAGTGTCGTGTATGTGTCGCAAAATAATGACATAATATTTAGTTGATGCACAATAGATGCAAATATATGACACTTAACGGGTAAACGTCGTAATTTTATGACAGTGTCGCATGTATATATGTCGCAAAAGCCCAGTTTTCTTGTAGTGTATGATTGTAGATATATTTCACCTTGTGAAGCATCATGGAGGATATTTAGTAACGACATTCAATGCAAGCATCCTTCAGTTGAGCGATTGAGCTTTCATTTTCCGGGTGAACAAATTGTATTCTCGGAAAACGATCAAATTTGGAGTCCCACAATTGCTAATAGTATGTTCTTAGCTCGGTTTGAGATAAATAAAAAGGATCCAGATGCTCGGGAGTTGACATATTCTGAATTCCTAATAAAATATGTATGGAAATCTGATAAGCGAGTATGGATACGTAGAAAGAGGGGGATTTCCATTGGGAGAATTTTCTACATACATCCGGGTAGTGGTGAAGTTTACTATCTGAGATTGCTTCTAAATATTGTACGTGGCTCCACATGCTTTGAAGATATAATACGCGTGCACAACGTGCAATATGATTCTTTCCGTGACGCATGTTATGCCCGTGGTCTATTAGATGATGATAAAGAGTACAGTGATGGCATAATCGAGGCAAGTCAATGGAGTACTGCGCAGTCACTGAGACATTTATTTGCAAATCTACTATTTATGAAGTCCATGAACAGACCTGAAGTTGTTTGGGACAAGTGTTGGCAATATCTTTTTGATGATATTCTATATGTTCAACGCAAACATCTACATCGTCCAGGTAATTACGTTGCAGTTTGATCTAATAATAGAAATATAATTTATACATACTAATTTTATTTTTCATTAATTTAAGATCTTGACGTAAGTGAAGAACAACTCAAGAATCACGCACTGGTTGAAGTAGAAAAGATATTGTTGAAGTCTGGTCGTAGTCTTCAAGAGTTCACTGAAATGCCATATCCTGATGCTGAATATTTCTTTCAGACGGATAATAGTTTGATAAATGATGAGTTGAGTTATAATCGGTCTGAACTCGAAATAGAACATGCTTCGTTGATCAGAGATCTCACAAAAGAACAACGTCAGGTATACGACAAGTATTTCATAAAGCACAGTCAGATTCGGGAGGTATTTTTTTTTTGTGTATGGCTATGGCGGTACTGGAAAAACTTTTGTTTGGAGGACGTTGTCTGCTGCAATAAGGATGAAAGGGGATATAGTACTCAATGTAGCCTCAAGTGGCATAGCATCTTTGTTGTTACCCGGCGGAAGGACCGCACACTCCCGTTTTGCTATTCCGCTTGTTGTAACTGAAGATTCAATGTGCAGTGTCAAACAAGGAAGTCAGCTTGCTAAACTACTCATCAGATGTAAGCTCATAATTTGGGATGAAGCGCCAATGACACATAAACACTGTTTTGAAGCTCTTGATAGAACTCTAAGAGACTTAATGCGGTTAAAAAACCCTTCAACTTCTAAGTTACCATTTGGAGGTAAAACAATTGTGTTTGGAGGTGATTTCCGACAAATTTTGCCCGTAATACCCACTGGAAGTAGACAAGATATAGTCAATGCAAGTATCAATGCTTCATATATTTGGAAGGATGTGCAAGTATTAAGGCTGACAAAAAATATGAGGCTGCATAACATGGACTCTGGACTTGAATCTATAGAATTACATGAATTCTCTAATTGGATTGTAGAAGTAGGCGATGGTGTTCTCGGAGGCACTAATGATGGTCATGCAAAAATTGTCATACCGGATGAAACCATTGTTAATAGCACATACCCTTCATATACCGATTCTCCAGATGATTTGTCTTACCTTAATGACAGAGCAATACTTGCGCCAACGCTTGATGTAGTTGATTCAGTTAATGAGTACATGATTTCATTGAATAAGTCTGAGAGCACATAATACTTAAGCTCTGACAAAATTTGCACCTCAGATGGAATTTCTGATGTTATGAACGATGTACATAGAATGCTTTGAAGTGCTCCGGACTGCCTAACCATGCGTTGAATCTAAAGGTCGGCACTCCGGTTATGTTGCTAAGGAATATTGATCATTCTCTTGGATTGTGCAATGCCACGAGGTTGGTTCTCACAAAACTTGGCAATCATGTTCTGGAGGCTAAGATATTGGGAGGAAGTAATTCTGGCCATAAGGTCTTGATTCCCAGAATGTCATTGACTCCATCTGATGTGCGTCTTCCATTCAAGTTTCAACAAAGACAATTTCCTATAATTGTTTCGTTCGCCATGACGATCAACAAGAGCCAAGGACAATCATTATCACATGTGGGACTTTTCCTTAAAAAACCAGTCTTCTCACATGGTCAACTTTATGTTGCTGTTTCACGAGTGCGTAAAAGGAGTGGTTTGAAAATCTTGATTTGCGACAAGGATGACAAGAGCAGCCCGTCTACTACAAATGTCGTGTATAAGGAAATTTTTCACAATTTATAGATTAATAAATTTTAAATGAATTTTAATATTTCGTAATTATTCATTTCATATCATACTATTAATGTATCATGATTATCATTGGTTACACATAGATGGAGAATATAAAATATTAAGTCAATAATTCTCATAAATTTAGCACAATATTCTATATTTGGACATATTATTAATCTAGCTTCATAACTAAATTAAAAGTTATAGCTATTCACCGTCATAACAAAAACTTTAAACATTCTGAATAGCATAATATGTGACGTAATAGGCTTTTTCAACATTATACCGAATTAAAATACTTACATATGTAGCTCATTTCGTTTTTTAAAAAATATTCTCTCAACATTTGTACCCCACAAAACTAAATTTGTGGAATTAACGAATTATGTATTATAATTTCATTAAAAGTATTAAAAATCTCAAATTATATTAAAACAATACTCTAAAAAACATATGACATAAATACATTTACATTTCTAAAACAATATTGTATACAAGTGCATAAACAATAAATTGACTTTTTAATAATACGTTTTTATAATTAAAATTAAAAAAATTAAAATAATACTCCCGTGCATCGCACGGGTAAAAGTACTAGTCAGATATAAATTGATGCCTTGATCATGTGCTTTAATTACTCAATCGCTTTAATGACTATTAAATTCAGAATTAATTATTTGAATTTGTCTTATATTTATTTATAAACTTTCTTTTTAATATGGATAAGGATAAAGATAACATAAAATTGCAGGTTCAACTTTTTTGCAAATTAGATATAAATTGGTGCCCTGATCATGCACCTTACCTATAGTTTTGCTTTAATTATGTAATCTATTTAATGACTATTAAATTTAAAATTAATTATTTTAATTTATCTTATATTTATTATTAATCTTTCTTTTTAATATGAATAAGGATAAAGATAACATAAAGTTGCAGGTTCAACTTTTTTGCAAATTTATATATGGATTCTATTTATAGAATCTTTCATTTTATTAATTACATATTTTCATATATTAATATTTATGTCAACAAGTTTTTATTTTCTATTTTTTAAATATGTTATTATGAAAATAATCTATATAAATGGTAGTATATCATAATTGTACATTAATAATTCTTAATTCATCAAATAATGAAAACGTTACATAAGCAATTATCATGGAAAAATTCAGTTATTTTCTAATTTAATTAGTCAGTTATGAATATATTTTTTTTAATTCTGAAAATTAATTAGTTAGCAAGTAATTTAATGTATGCATTTAAACAATATTTCCAAGTTAACTTATTATAACCGTAGCTATTTAAGTAAATAATGAAGTGATTTGTGCTAATATAATTGCATACATATAATTAGAGAAATGATCCCCTACCCACCGTGGGCACACTTAATGTGCCCACATGTGCCCACGGCTGACGTGGCAGTGCCACGTTAATGATTTTTCCTTTTGGGGTTTAATTTTTTTTTGTTAGGGTTTAGTTTTTTTTGGTAGGGTTTATTTTTATAGGGTATACTAATTAATTTTTTCCTTAAATATAATGTCGCCACCTCATCCGTGGGCATATTAAGCATGCCCGCGGTGGGTAGGGGAGCATTACTCCATATAAATAGGCACAAATCAAGTACAAATTAAATATCAAATTTTCTTATTCTCTTTCTCTCTCTCTCTCTCTCTCCCCCCCCCCCCCTCCCCATTCCATCTACTATAAATTCATCATTCAACCTGTCAAATTCATTAACATGCTCAATCTCGATCGAGTATCCTCCCGACTTATCCTTCAGGCGCTGATTTGATTAACATTTAAATTTTTGAAGAATTATAGAAGTGTGAATTTGATCCCTTTGAACTTTGTCGATTTATTTTATTTTATTTTTTTATTTTTTTAATGTAGTACAAATTTGGTGAATATTTATGCTTATGTCATTTTAAGGTATGTATTGATTCTCAATTCTCACACAATACATTTACTACATGCATCAGGTGAAGATGTGATGGGTGGTTTGCCTTGATATTGTTATTAGATACTCCCTCCGTCCTACCTAAATAGTCCATATTGCTTTTGGCACAGAAACCAATGCAAGTAGAGATAATGAATTTTAAAATAGTATTAGTTGTGAGATAGACTTTTACCATTTTAGGAAAGTTGACTATTATATGGGACAAACCAATAAGTAAATGTGGACTATTTAAATGAGACAGATGGAGTATTTCATATAATTTGTGGTGATTAGAATCTCATGTTCCTAGCTTTTTCAAATTTTACATTTTATTGATGCTTAATTGTATTTGTAAATGTTCTAACTTTTGTATTTGTGCATTAGTGCATTGACATATATCAAGATTTGCAATGGACCATTGTAATTTTAATGAAATATGTATGGAAAATTATATAGCCACAAATCTATTATTGATTGATTATTTATGTATCTTAAGAAATTAGTATTATTGATTTCTATAAATGAATATATATAGAAAATATAAGTCAAACGTGACTGATTCCATGTACAAGCAACTAAAATGTTTCATTCTATTGGCAAGTGCAACTAAAACAACTACAAAAAATAAAAAATAAAAAAATGAATATGTTTTTAAAATCAGTAATAAATTTTAATTATATAAGAGTTATATAAATTACCTCACAAAATAATATTATATAGTTTAAAAGAAAGCATTAAAAATATTTTATTATTTCTAGCATTAGCTCACAAAATTTATACATGATTTTAGTTCATGACTCCAAATAATAAACATTTTACAACATTATACAGTTTAGCACTATGCCACGAGCACTAGATAGCATTCACTTGAATTTTATAGATTCATTTGAAACAATTGTTAATGGATCATACTCGGTGCCTATAATTAAGGTACCTAGTGTAAAGATTCATAACCGAACCGTCTTTCGCTATACATATAATACACATGCCGAAAATCAAGATTTAAATTAAGGTAACATGTATGATGGATATATTCTATATTTAAGATAGACATTAATTGTGAGATTTTTTAGTATAAGCTATAATCAAAATAATTATGCATGGAGATATTGGTGACATGCCAATAAAGAGACAATAATTAATCAACACAGTACATTTTAAAGAATTAATGTGTAAGTCATACTAAGATAAAATTTGGTATCACTTGATGTAGTGTACTATACACTAGATCAAGTGAAACAATATATTACATTAAGTATGACTCAAATTTTATTTTAATATTCACTTTTTGATACATAAAGATGTTTGCCGAGTGAAAAAAGAAAAGAAAAGAAAGAGTGTGTATAAGTTACATAATAATAATAATAATAATAATAATAATAATAATAATAATAATAATAATAATAATAATAATAATAACCTGTTTATTTTAATAAAAAAACCTTCATAAATTATAAGATTGCACCAATAAAATATACTACAAGAAATCTGGGTTTTTGCGACATTGATTTTGTGTGGCAAATGTTTGTCTTAGTGTCGCAAAAGTTGATTTGCGTCACTTTATGCGTCATGAAAAATTGTGTTGCAAAAGGTGATGTAGTATTTTTGTGACACTTTTTTTCTGAATACTGACGCAATATATACGACATTTTATGCTTCACTTGATTATTTATCACATTAAATTCACGACACTTTACACGTCATTAGCTTTACCGATGCATATTTATTTTGCGACACATAATACGACATTAATAAAAAACGATGCATGAAATATGCAACACTTACTTGTGACATTTAAAATAAAAGTGGCGTAAGTATCGCTAAATATAATTTTTGTCACGAAAAATTGTGACGTAGTTTTCTGCGACACATTTGTCGTCGTAGTTAATGTGTCACAAAAAATTACAACATATAATTGACACAAGGTCGCGTAATAAACAACACCTTTTGCATGGCTTTATTACTTATCGTTTTTACGACACTTACTTAGTAATTAATATAAATAAAGCCTTATTAATGAACTTGGAAATAAAATTTATAACATAAATCATAGACAACTTTGAATCTCCACAGAAATAGATATTTTATAAATACAAAAGAGAAAATAACACTAAAAAATGTTTCCCGTATACAAGAATTTTCAAAAACTTAACTTCAAATACCAAATGTCAAAGTAATCTAACTATGCAATAAATACCCCAAGTGATATTTTATCTTCCTCCTTTTCCTCCTATGCACTTTTCTTCAATCCTGCATAATTAGAAGAGAATAAATTATATTTTGCACGTAGACAAAGTATACTAAGTAGAAGTATGATAGATAATAAATTTTATAAACATTCACGATCTAAAGAATTATTTGCATTGTTCATCTCTTCTATCATCTACTAAAATTAACTAATCATGGTATTATAAAACAGAACGACATCATTTAGTTCCAACTCCATCACCTTTACAGTATGCCATTCGAATCTGATCATCGCATAATTACAACAACATAAACTGGAAATTTAAGTTATGAAGTTACCTTGGTTATTAATAGCATCATCGCCACTATTTTGTGTTAAGAATTGATCCAACAAGACATGAAGATTTAGAGTATTAACACCACGAGTACCTGCAAAATATATATATATATATATATATATATATATATACTTAAAAGCTAAGAAAGGTATAGACAAAATACACAAATTTAGGTGTATCACACGTCGGCGCTTCATCCTTGTTCATTCTCTCTTTCAGAATGTTTATTTTAAATTTATTTTCTAGAATATTGGAGAACAAGGGATAAAGTAATGCTAATTGGGGTTGGGACGTGGATTAGTAGCCATTTTGGACTTCTCTCCCCAATGTCATTAACTTATTAGTAGAAATCAATAACTATTATTATTATTATTATTATTATTATAAATTCATATTTACAGTAAATCATATTTAAATTGATATTCGATAAATTAATATTTTTATAAATAATAAATTTCACCAGTCTTTACATGGGCCAATTAAAAAATCACCATTTAAACTTATCTAATCAATCAGCATATCCATTTAAACTTAATATATTATATATACAGATGAATGATATGAAACTCACTCTCCATGGATATCTTTCTTGAGCATTACTTAAGTTTAGATTATGTTAGTATTATTTTAAATTTTAGTGTGTTGTGTTTGCTTGATAAAAAAAATATTATTTTTATTTTTATTTTGTTATTATAATACCTTGAAAGTTATTCGTTAAATTCACAAAATAAAAAATAATCGAAGCTTGAATTGTTTATGCATTGATTTTATTTAAAATTTATATTTTTGAGATAAAAAAATACTCTTTAAAATTATTAAATTATTAATATATCGATACATTAATAACTCTCTGAATTAATAAAATCTCACGGTCCCAAGATTGTTAACTTTTTAGATGTTTTATTGTAGTTATTATTAACTCATTACGACATGAAATGCAATATTATTTTAAATGTGTAGTAAAATAATGACATTTTATTGAGGCATTGCAAATTTATTATCGCAATTCAGAGACATAAACAATAGTGTCGCGTTTATGTCACAAAAATGTGACACAATATTCAGATGATGTGGATATACGACAATAAATGCAACATAATTTTAAATATGTTATAAAATTATGACGATTTATTGAAATGTCGTAAATTAATTGTCGCAATTCAGCGACATAATTAGAAGTAATGCATTTATGTCGCAAAAATGTGACACAATATTCAAATAACGTAGATATACGACAATGAATGCAACACTATTTTAAATATATTGTAAAATTATGACACTTTATTGAGGTGTCGTAAATTAATTGCCGTAATTAAGGGACATAAAATTAAATGTCGTATCTGTGTCACAAAATAACGACACAATATTTATTTGACGCACTATGGACGCAAATATACAACACTAAAAGTGTAAATGTGGTAATTTTATGATACTCACATGTAATGTCGCATGTATATATGTCGCAAAAACCCAGTTTTTTTGTAGTGATACATTAAAAATATTATAATATTAAATATATTATTCTAAAAAATATTAAAATACATTAAAAAAAAATAGTACCAAATTAAATTTACCCCGTGTGTCGCACGAGTGCTTTACTAGTAGAATCAAAATCTGTACTACTCACCACTTAAATTCAGTTTTCCTTTCGGAAAAAGAAAGAAAGCAAGATAATAAATAAATCAACAATGGTAAATCTTTAATGCGACATTAAGAGCAGTAACTGTAGTGGAATTTGAAGATTGCATGACATCTTTTCAACTTTACAAATCCTAACATTTGGGAAAATTTATAGCTTCCGAATGTCGTTTTCATTTATTAAATTTTAGGAAAAGGATTTGCCAATGTAGACCTTTCAAATCAATCAGATTAATTAATTCATTTCTTTTTGTGCTAAAACAAATCATTTGTTTTATTATTTCTTGCAGATCGAGCATGACTGTATGAGGGTCTGACTTATGTTCAAGTGCAACATTAAGAAGAAATAATGAAATATAAATTTAAAAGCAGTAGCATGTCGAAAATATTGATCTAAAAAAAAGTTTAAAATATTGAATTATATAAACTCAAGATGAGAATGTATGTGATATGGAGGAATTCTCTCCTACCAATTGTGGACATATTTAATGTACACACGGCTGAAGTAACAATGATATATTTAACGAAAAACTATTATAAATATATTTCCTAAAAATATACGTACATTATTAAAAAAAATTAAATCCTAAAATGGAAAAAAAAAATGATTTGACACTGTCACATTTTTGCTAGTAGTTATACTTATTTTCTAACGGAATGTAGTACTCCCTCCGTCCCAATTCAATTGTCCCTATTGCCATTTTGGGTTGTCCCAATTCAATTGTCCTCTTTCTTAAAATAGCAAATAGTAGCCCAATTAATCATCTCATCATCCACTCAACTTTCAACACGTATCCCAATATAATTTATATTCTAAAAGTTTAAACTATCGTAACTTGCTCGTTTGTTATCCGATTTTTATGATTTTATATCAAATTAAAGGTGATGCGAACACAATATACGCGGAAGCTAAGGATCGAACAACGTCAGATACGAAAGATTTAATCCAAATTACAACTATGAAAATCGAATGATAATTCCCTGAAATCTACCCACAAATACTCTGAATAGGCGTCGACAGTAACCTAAGCAATTCACTTCCGATTAAGCTCAAATTTTAGCACGAGTTACAACTTAGGGTTATGAAGAACATATCCAAAATTCAGCGAAAACGCACGAGTAGTTTTCGATTTGGCTCGGTGGTCAGTTTCGGGACGAGTTAGGGTTTCAAAAACGGATCTGAAATTAATCTAAGGGTTTTCTGGGATGGAATAGCTACAGGAACGATGGAGGATGGATATTTATGATATATGAACGATGATGAATGGCTGGGAATAAAAATCAAGCAATGGATTAATAAAATACGAAATTAAAAAGATGAGAATTACCAGAATCGAACCTCGAATCTACAAGGATCCGAAACGTGATTATCAAGCAATCTTCGTGGCTCGACTAACCCGGATACTACGAGATATCACGAATGAGTCGATGAATTCAAGTTTGAAATCGCCAATATCAAACTCTACCAAGAACCGATTTGTTTGTGTGAGACAAGAGAAAAGCGTAAAGCTGTTTTGCATTCAATCAAGTCTACCTCAAAGTATGAACGAAAATTAACATAAATACTAATCTAATTCCTAAGCTAGGTTTCGAAATTAACAAGGCTTGGGCTTGATAATTTCAGACTCCTTAATTAAATATAACTGGGCCAATTAATCACCTAAACATGTTGTGATAATTGGACTAAACTAAATTAAAAATAAATACAAGTTTTAAGCCTAAATAAAATATAAGAAAATCTGTTTTCTTAGACTTGTCTTCCTTTTTATTCAATGATGGACGCCCAAATATTCATCTTCAATACTTGTTAAATTCACCAACTTGCATTGATGAAATTCGACTCCATCATCCTCCAATCTCTTCGGAATGTAGCATTGCAAATAACCTTGCAGCTTCTTGGCTCTCAATCTCGTCACTGCTCCTCCAAGCTGCAAGTCCCGATTGATCTCTTCAATGCTAGGTCCCATCTCATCATTCCCCCCCTGCTGAAAAGAATTCGTCCTCGAATTCAAGTCCTCCTCGACATCTTGATCATCTACAGGAAACGGAGACAAATCAGCCACATTAAAAGTGGAGGAACACTTATACTCATCTGGAAGATCAATGCGATTCAATCAAGTCTATCTCAAAGTATGAACGAAAATTAACATAAATACTAATCTAATTCCTAAGCTAGGTTTCGAAATTAACAAGGCTTGGGCTTGATAATTTCGGACTCCTTAATTAAATATAACTGGGCCAATTAATCACCTAAAACATGTTGTGATAATTGGACTAAACTAAATTAAAAATAAATACAAAGTTTTTAAGCCTAAATAAAATATAAGAAAATCTGTTTTCTTAGACTTGTCTTCCTTTTTATTCAATGATGGACGCCCAAATATTCATCTTCAATACTTGTTAAATTCACCAACTTGCATTGATGAAATTCGACTCCATCATCCTCCAATCTCTTCGGAATGTAGCATTGCAAATAACCTTGCAGCTTCTTGGCTCTCGATCTCGTCACTGCTCCTCCAAGCTGCAAGTCCCGATTGATCTCTTCAATGCTAGGTCCCATCTCATCATTCCCCCCCTGCTGAAAAGAATTCGTCCTCGAATTCAAGTCCTCCTCGACATCTTGATCATCTACAGGAAACGGAGACAAATCAGCCACATTAAAAGTGGAGGAACACTTATACTCACCTGGAAGATCAATGCGGTATGCATTGTCATTGACTCGCTCGACCACGGAGAATGGTCCATCGCCACGAGGCATCATCTTTGACTTCCTCAAGTTAGGAAAACATCCCGGGCTGAAGTGTATCCAAACCTTATCACCAGGTTTGAACAATACTTGCTTGCGGTGGGCGTTCGCCTTTGTTGCGTTCTTAGCACCTTGAAGCTCGATCCTCTGTTTAACTTTAACATGCATCTCTCGAACCTGTTCAGCCCTACGAGAACCTTGCAAACTCGAAAGATGATCAGTAGGCAAAGGAATAAGATCCGTTGGTGTCAACGGATTAAATCCATAAATAACCTCAAAGGGAGACATGCGTGTAGAAGAATGCATAACTCTGTTATAAGCAAATTCAGCGAATGGTAAACACTCTTCCCATGACTTAAGATTGTTCTTAACTAAAGCACGAAGTAAAGTACCTAGCGTTCTATTAACCACTTCAGTTTGACCATCCGTTTGAGGATGACATGCAGTAGAAAATAACAGCTTAGTACCTAACTTTCCCCATAAAACACGCCAAAAATGTCCCAAAAACTTAGAATCCCTATCAGACATAATAGTCCTAGGCATGCCATGCAATCTAACTACTTCACGAAAGAACAGATTAGCAATGTTAACAGCATCGTCAGTTTTTCTGCAAGCAATAAAATGAGACATTTTTGAGAATCTATCGACTACTACAAACACAGAATCTTTGCCAGACTTAGACCTAGGCAAACTAAGAATAAAATCCATAGATATGTCAACCCAAGGAGCAGAGGGTGCAGGAAGTGGAGTGTACAAACCAAATGGATTAGAACTAGACTTAGCCTTTTTACAAGTAATACATCTAGCACAGACTCTCTTGACATCTCTCTTCATGCGAGGCCAATAAAAATGCTCATGCAATAGACTCAATGTCTTCGCAACACCAAAATGACCCATAAGACCCCCCGCATGAGATTCTAACACAAACAACTCCCTCATAGAACAATTAGGGACACATAACTTCGAATCCCTAAACAAGAAACCCTCAGACACATAGTACGAGTCAACAACCCTAGATTTTCCATCACATGAAGCAAAGATAGGTCCAAAGAAAGGATCATTCACATAAAAACTCTTAATATGCTCAAGACCTAAGCATTGCGCATGCATAACAGAAATCAACGCGTACCTGCGGGAAAGAGCATCAGCAACCACATTCTCTTCTCCTTTCTTGTACCTGATCACATAGGGAAATGACTCTATAAACTCCACCCATCGAGCATGGCGTGGGTTTAAGCTCTGCTGACCCTTCAGATGCTTCAGTGATTCATGGTCAGTATGAATCACAAACTCTTTCGGCCTCAAGTAGTGCTGCCAAGTCTCCAAAGACCTCTTCAGTGCATACAACTCCTTGTCATATGTGGAGTATCTCAGGGCGGTGCCATTCAACTTCTCACTGAAATAAGCAACTGGCTTCCTTTCCTGCATCAAAACAGCACCAATCCCTATGCCCGAGGCATCACACTCAATCTCAAACATTTTATCAAAATCAGGCAAAACCAACACAGGAGCATTACACAATTTCGATTTCAACAAGTTAAAAGCATGCTCTTGGGCTTTGCCCCACTCAAACTTCCTATCTTTCCTACTCAACTCAGTCAATGGTGCAGCAATAGATGAAAAATCACGCACAAAGCGACGATAAAATCCAGCTAAACCATGGAAAGACCTAACATCAGCACATGACTTAGGCGTTGGCCACTCCTCTATGGCCTTCACCTTCGTCCTATCAACTTCTATCCCACAACTACTCACAACAAAACCAAGAAATACAACCTCATCCATACAGAATGTACACTTAGACAAATTAGCATATAATTTTGCATCACGCAGCAACACAAACATATGCCTAAGATGTCTCACATGCTCATTGACACACGTACTATAGACAAGGATATCATCAAAATATACCACCACATACTTCCCTATGACTTCACGCAAAATATGGTTCATTAGACGCATGAACGTACTAGGGGCGTTAGTAAGGCCAAACGGCATCACAAGCCATTCATACAGTCCATGCTTCATTTTGAACGCAGTTTTCCACTCATCTCCCTCACTCATTCTCACTTGAAAATATCCAGAACGCAAATCAATTTTTAAAAAGACAGACGCTCCAGACAACTCATCTAACATGTCATCTAATCGAGGGATAGGGAAGCGATACTTTACCGTTATCTTGTTGATAGCTCGGCAGTCCATGCACATGCGCCATTCATTATTCTTCTTCGGTACGAGGATGACAGACACTACGCACGGTGACAAACTCTCTCTAATTTGCTTCTTCTCCAGCAACTCCTTGACCTGACGGTCAATTTCCTTGGTTTCCTCAGGGCTGGTACGGTAGGCGGGTCTATTTGGAAGGACTGCTCCCGGCTGGAAGTCGATCTGGTGCTCAATTCCTCGAATCGGCGGCAGACCACTAGGAATTTCGTCTGGGAAAACATCCTTGAACTCCTCCATCAAAGGCTGCAAAACAGGAGGAATAACAACATCAGGAGTATCATTAGCCTTAAAATTAACTAGAACGATAACATTATCTGATTTAATGGCAGTCTGAACTCCTCTTACACCGATGAACAAATTCCGGTGCGCCATATCTAAACTGGAAGGAATGGTAACTTGGGCAGCCTGAGCCTTCGGAAGGCCCTTGGTTCCCTTAGTACACTGAGACTCTGCTGTGGACTGTCCAGATTGGATTGGTTGCTTGCTCTTAGCACGTTTCTCCTTCTCTTCTTTGTACTTCTCTTGCATACGTCGCTGATCTTCAATCACATCTTTCAGCGCTAGTGGCCACAATCGCGTGGTGCGTCCTTCTCGAGTCACGGCATAAGTGTTGGCGAATCCATCATGTATCGCCTTCCTATCGAACTGCCAAGGATGACCAAGCAAAATATGTGCCGCCTCCATAGGGATGACGTCACACAAAACAGTGTCAGTAAAACGACCAATAGAAAAGGTGACAGGTACCTGGTATCCAACACAAATCTCGCCTCTGTCTGTCAACCATTGCAATCTGTACGGTTTTGGATGCTTTTGTGGGACCAACTTCAGCTTTCCCACTGCATACTGACTTATGGCGTTCACAACGCTACCACTGTCTATGATGAGCGAGCACACCTTATCCTGAATGGAACAGCGTGAATAAAAGATGTTCCCCCGCTGATCATTCTGTTCTTCCTCTCGAATAAGGCTCAATGCTCGGATCGAAACAAGGCTGACGTGCGTTTACTTCGGCTGCTCATCCACAATATCAATGTCGCCCATGAGTGAGCTGACTAGGGGCTGCTCGGTATCCCCTTTTACTTCTTTTTCTTCAAACTCCTCTTCACTCGCTGATTCTAACTCATTCTGCTCGGTAATGATGAGGACTCTGCGATTCGGACACTGGGCTTGAAAGTGCCCCCATCCTTTGCACTTGTGACACTGAACGTCACGTGCTCTTCCTGGGGTACTGTTCTGCTGAGGCTGGCTAGATGGGGTAGGTCGAGGTGGAGGGGTCCGATTCTGTGCAGGCGAGCTGTAATCGGATCTGCGGCTGGATGAAGGAGTAGATTGCTCAAATCGACGAGCGGGCTGCGTAGACTGGTCCTGAGGACAGGTAGGAGCTGTCCTCAGCGTGGATGTCCATGGTGCCCGGGCTGGTGCCGACTGGTATGATTTTCTGCGTCCCTCTCTGAGGTGCCTTTCGACGATGGAAGCATAGTGAATCATAGCCTCAATGCTGGAGAAGTCCCTCAACTCGACTTCACATGCTATATCAGGATTCATCCCCTCAATATATCTATTGATTGTGGCAACTAATGTCTCTTCCTTTCCGACCCTGTTCATAGCTGTCTCAAGTTCCTTATGGTACTCCTCAATCGACCGAGTGCCCTGTTTAATTCTGTTCAATTTCTTCTCAAGCTCTCGTTCGTAGTGTACCGGAATGAAACGTCCTCTCATGACGTCCTTCATCTCTTGCCAAGTGTCTATAGGTGGATATCGATCACGGCTTCTTCTATCTTGCTAATTTTCCCACCATGAGCTGCATACCCTCGGAACTCCAAAGAAGCAAGCTGAACTTTCTTCAACTCAGGAAAATCGTAACACTCAAAAATCTTATTGACTTTCCTCTCCCAATCAAGGTACAGATCAGGATCATGTAACCCCTCAAACTCTGGAATGCTTGTTTTGATGTTGTTCAACAAGCTATCTGTATCGACGTGTCGGCGCTGGTTGGCACGGAAATCACGCTGGGGAGGTGGAGGTGGAGGTGGACGTCGACGGTCACGTCTCTAATTCCTCTGTGGAAACTCAATCTCAGCCTCTGATTCCTCATTATATCCATCATATTCTTCTTCAGGATCATCAGAAATAGGCTCAAACATTGGCTGGGGCTGGGGACGATGTGGTGTCTCTCGGTGGACAGGTTGTCGTCTCAATGGTGGATCTTGCTGGATAGGCTGATTTCTGATTGGTGGAGGTAATGTTGTTCGATGATTGAGACGTTCGAACTGTGCCATCACTTTATCCATCGTATCATCGATCTTCTGTTCCAGAAATTGGCTGCGCCTCTCAAAGTGTTGTGCCATAGCATCGAAGTGATACTTAGCATCCCAAGGCTGTTGAGACGATGAGGACATCTCAATAGTGTAGTAGACGACTTGAGCGGGCTGTCCTGATTCTTGGAACCGTCTCCGGATTTCATGATACCTGCAAAACGAGCAAACGTAAAAGAAACAAATAAAGATCCTCACAGTTCCTCACAATCACTCGTTTGTTCTCTCAGATTTTTAACCACTCGTGTATGTTACTCAAATCACTCGTGTATGTCACTCAATTTGCAGTCACTACAGTCTCTAAACCTCAAATTCTTGGCAGAACCGATGTGGACTTCTCGGCTTGAATCAAGAACTCGAACTTGACTCTCAAAGGATCACAGGTATGGTAGGAAACACAAAGTTGCTGCAATGTGGGGTAAAATTCACGGCAAGGGGTACAAATAAGGGATAAGGATTTCGGTGGCTAGGTAAGGGCTAAGCAAACAAGGAAACAAGGAAAGGCTGAGAAGGGAGAAAGGCTGGAAATAAGAAAGAAAAGGCTAACTAGGAATCTTGGATATAAGTAGTAACAAGTTATGAGCACTAATCCGACTTTGAATCGACTTAGGAACTGAAACCTACACTATCTAATGCAACTAAACTAACAAATCTGATTTTTTTTTTTTTTTTTTTTAATTTTTTTTTTCAACTGGACAGTATGACCTTCAAACGGCTATTTTTGGGCCTTCTTGGTCTCGTTGAGACGTTTCCGAATTGGTATTATGGAGCTTGAACGGATAAGTAGATCAAAAGTTACGTCCGTTTTAAGTTCTACCGACGAAAACTTGAAGAAACGAAGATACAACTACTACCCTAATACAAAAATAATGCAGGAACCAATCACGAAACACAGTGACACACTAGGGCCTTCGATTAACTCTTTTTTTTTTCTTTTTCTTTTTATCAGAATATATATATATATATTTTTTTTATTGATCGAAACTTTTGCCCCTAATATGTCACGACACCTATTTGGATTGAACCACGATCAGCAAAAACTGACGTGGCTCTGATGCCAAAATTTATGATGCGAACATAATATACGCGGAAGCTAAGGATAGAACAACGTCAGATACGAAAGATTCACTCCAAATTACAACTATGAAAATCGAATGATAATTCCCTGAAATCTACCCACAAATACTCTGAATAGGCGTCGACAGTAACCTAAGAAATTCAATTCCGATTAAGCTCAAATTTTAGCACGAGTTAGAACTTAGGGTTATGAAGAACATATACAAAATTCAGCGAAAACGCACGAGTAGTTTTCCATTTGGCTCGGTGGTCAGTTTCGGGACGAGTTAGGGTTTCAAAAACGGATCTGAAATTAATCTAAGGGTTTTCTGGGATGGAATAGCTACAGGAATGATGGAGGATGGATATTTATAATATATGAATGATGATGAATGACTGGGAATGAAAATCAAGCAATGGATTAATAAAATACGAAATTAAAAAGATGAGAATTACCAGAATCGAACCTCGAATCTACAAGGATCCGAAACGCGATTATCAAGCAATCTTCGTGGCTCGACTAACCCGGATACTACGAGATCTCACGAACGAGTCGATGAATTCAAGTTTGAAATCGCCAATATCAAACTCTACCAAGAACCGATTTGTTTGTGTGAGACAAGAGAAAAGCGTAAAGCTGTTTTGCATTCAATCAAGTCTACCTCAAAGTATGAATGAAAATTAACATAAATACTAATCTAATTCCTAAGCTAGGTTTCGAAATTAACAAGGCTTGGGCTTGATAATTTCAGACTCCTTAATTAAATATAACTGGGCCAATTAATCACCTAAACATGTTGTGATAATTGGACTAAACTAAATTAAAAATAAATACAAAGTTTTTAAGCCCAAATAAAATATAAGAAAATCTGTTTTCTTGGACTTGTCTTCCTTTTTATTCAATGATGGACGCCCAAATATTCATCTTCAATACTTGTTAAATTCACCAACTTGCATTGATGAAATTCGACTCCATCATCCTCCAATCTCTTCGGAATGTAGCATTGCAAATAACCTTGCAGCTTCTTGGCTCTCGATCTCGTCACTGCTCCTCCAAGCTGCAAGTCCCGATTGATCTCTTCAATGCTAGGTCCCATCTCATCAAAAGGTCTTGAAACGATCTTTCATTTAAGATCTAACATGAATATGTTTTTATGCATCTATGATGCTGTATTTTTAAAATAATGAAATTTGCATTAACATATCAAATAATACATTTTATCTCTAAACACACTTTCCTAAAATCTCGTGCCGAAAAGAAAATGGACAATTGAATTGGGACGGAGGGAGTAATTCAAATAAAGTTGTAGATAAATGAAGTAATCACATAAGAGAAATAATAAGCTAGCTAGTCAGCTCAGGTGTGCACTGTAGTGTGCACTTCTCGTAAGCATTACTTGTGTTTTGATCACGTTATCATTATTTTGTTTTTATTAATATTTCCTTTAATACCACAAAAACTATTCATAACATTATTAAACTCACATATCACATAAAAATCAACATATAATGTACGTTTTCTTGAAATAATAATCATAGTGATTGGATAATTAAGCGTTTGCTTCTAGACAAAGGTAAGATGAAAATCTCTTAAGAAGGATCTCATGCCCTAACTACCGTTTATTTATTTTTTTGAATAATGCTCCCCCTACTCACCATGAACATACTTAATATCCACAGCTGAAGTGACAACATTATATTTAAGGAAAACTATAATTGATATATCTTATAAAAATAAACTCTACCATAAAAAAATTAAACTCTATTAAAAAAAGTGAACCCCAAAAGGAAAAATTACTGACGTGGCAATGTCACGTCAGCTGTGGATACATTAAATGTGTCTACAGTGGGTAGGGGAGCATTTCTATTATTTTTCCCTTTCTATTATAAATAATATCACACAGTTGTTTTTTTTATAAATGATGATGATGATGTAGTCGACGCTCGTAAGTCGTAATGTTATTTTGATTTTAAAAATGCTATATTGCATACTCCAAATAGTAAATTATTCATAATTAGATATTGAAAATAAGAAATGATGTCGACTCTCCAAATAGGATATTTACCAAACTATACCCGATCAAAAGACTAACATACCATTTCGAAAAAAGAAAAATCAATAACTAATTTATGGGGTTTAATCAATTTGTTCACTTTTCAAAGCCCGTAAATTCTTTATTGACGTTAACAAAATTGCTTACACAAGTAACACAACGTAGTATATCCATATTGTGAGAAATATAGTCATATTTTGCGTGGTAGGCAAAAAGAAAATAATAAAAACTATCGTCATACAATTGAACATATACTATATAGTTGTAATTTCGTGAACAATATTTTTCCAATAAGTGATACTCCCTCCGTACCCCTGTTTAGTAAACAAAAAATATGGATACATGATTTTATGCATTTTGACGATGTATTAATAAATTAATGTGATAAAGTATTAAAGTGGAATAATTGTGGGCCCATCTAATTTTTTTAATGGTATTAAAGTGTTAAAAAGTAGAGTGATAAAGTATTAAAATATTAAAGTGATTGTGGAACATACGCCCAAAATGGAAAGATTTAGTAAATAGGGAACATCCATATATAATAATAGTGTCAATAAATGAAGGATGGTGTGAGTAGGGCTGAGCATAAGAAACCGAAAAATCAAACCGACCGACTATTCAGACCGAATCCGATCCGAAAATATGGGTAACCAAACCGTATGGTTCGGTTTTTATTTCTAATTTTCAAAACTCGACTCTAACGGTTCGGTTTCGGTTTCTATGCCTAAAAAACCGGCGGTTAACCGAACCGGTACCAATTAAATAAATATATAATTTTTTATATATTATATATATATATTATTAGATATTACTAATAAAGTTTGAGAGAAGATCACCCGATTATGAGTATTGATGGAGCCAAAAGTTAATAAGCAATTAAAAGTAGCTCGATTGTTAGTTTAAGTTATTCAAAGCTTATTCTATTAGGATTTTATGCAATTTAATTTCATTGTTTTTTAATTTTTGTAAATTATTTATTTTGCATGTATATTCTAAGATATGAATTCTTTCGAATTATCCTATTATGAACTATAGAAAATAGAATATTTCTTTTATTTATGGTTAACCGTTAGATAAACGGTTAACCAGCCCGATTTTTAGGTTAACCGCTTTTATGGTTTTTGGTCTTTATTCTTTAATTTATAACGATTAACCGACCTAATAAAAACTGCATGGTCGGTTTTTTAGGTATAAAATGGTTGGTTAACCGACCCGTGCTCACCCCTAAGTGTGAGTATGTCTGTCAATATATATCATGTTATATAATTGGAAAGAAATCTGGCTGTCGGCAGATGAAGCCACATACAATGTGGTTACCCGCTTCTTCCTTATAATAATAATAATAATAATAATAATAATAATAATAATAAGTTTTATTTCCTATCAAAAAAATTACTATCAAAAGAATAATACTCCGGTAAAAACTAATTAAATTATAATACCTTCAACCCACTCTATTTGGCATGTTTGTTAAATATTGGAGAATATGGAATACTATAAAATATGGATTGAGATCCTCTATTGTCTAATGGTGTGACATCTCCTATTGCACTGTAGATGATGGCCACGTGTTTTTAATATTTCCAAAACTAGCAATAATTAAAATTTTCCAAAATAACAAATGAGTGGTTTTGAAAATATTGTTAACACATGTCAATTATCTAATGGTGCAATAGGAGATGTCACACCATTAGACAATAGATAATTCAATCCCATAAAATACTCCTTCCGTCCCACCTAAATTGTCTCCACCCATCCTATTTGGCATGTTTGAACTACTCCTTCCGTCCCACCTAAATTGTCTTCTTTTATTATTTTATACATTACATATATTTCATCACATACAATTTAAGTGAGACGGAAGGTGTATACAAACAGACTAAATGAGATGGGTCAAATAGCATTTGATTTGTCAATTATTATTTAACCTGTTCAACTGTGTACAATTATTTAAAGTTTAAAAATTATCAATTATGGATGTTTTGTATTTATATATATATTTTTTTGAAAAATATATATATACATACTATAGTAATATCTCTGTTCTAAAGTAATGCATAATAGATAGGTCTTCAATTCGTGTAGCAGAAGATTTCTACAAACTTCAAGAAAATATAGAAATCTTTATTCCATTATGTATACAATCCTACTTAGAGACATAATTATCTCTATAGTATTCACACGCTTCAATTGATACTTATTCTTTCTCTTCTTTTTTCTATTTTTTCTTACCAACTAAAGAAAATAATAATGGACATGAAGACGATGAAAGACACAAGAATAGTGCACATTAAAATGTAATTTAACTCATGGTTACAACACCAATTTCGTTATACTCAATGAGGAGTGGAAAAAAAAGAGCCATTGAGATAGGATGCCCGATCCATGATGTATGCAATAAATTCATTATAATTCATAGGAATACTCTCTTATCCACTGTAAAAAATATGACATATACACTTTTATGATTCTAAACAAATAATATTGTGCCAACGTCTATAAAACATAAATTATTTTTTTATAACAAACTTAAAAAAAATCATGATCGTTATGTATAATATTAGAAAAATAAAATCATGCACATTATAGCTTACTCCGTGCGTCGCACGGGTGTGATACTAGTATTATGGAAATACCATTACACGATTAGCTGTTATGAATACCTAAAACAAGTACAATACCATTTTTCTTAAACTCAAATTCAGTGCCATCAATTTTTCAAGGTTTGCTATTTCATAATTTTCATAATGTCAAACATGCATGATGTAATAAGTTTCTCAATTCATGCATTCTTACTTGCCGGTCGATCTTAGTACTCCCCCCGTCTCACTTCAGTAGTCATGTATATTATATTGGGTCGTTCCATTTTAGTAGTCATGTTTCCTAAAATGAAAGGAATTACTCCATTAAATGGACCACCAATCATCCCACCATCCACCCATCTTTCAATACGTATCCCAATATAATTTAAAATAAAAAAGTTTAAATTATCATAACTTGTTCGTTTGTTCTTCGATTTCTACGATTTTTATATCAAATAAAAGATCTTGATACGATGTTTCATTTAAGATCAGACATCAATATGTTTTTATGCATCTATGATACTCTAGTTTTAAAATTATGAAATTTGCATTAAAATATTAAATTACTGCACTTTATCTCTAAACACACTCTTTTTGGAAATTTGGTTTTGACCAAATTAATAATAATTAATATTTAATTTATTAATTAAATTAAATATTAGACTATTGATCTACTCTCGGAGTAGATAACGTGGAATATTTATATGCTCAAAACCGATTTCCGGTGAGTGAGATATAAATGTTTAAAGATTGTGGTTTGGTGGAAAGTTACTTCATTATTTAATGAAGTGGAAGTGATACCACATTGATTACATATCAATGTGTAGTGTTGTTTAAATGCGTTTAAACAAGTGGGCTAAGTATCAAGTCAGGCTCGGGCTCGGGTTCGTGGATTTGGACTTGGATCTTGGCAATTTGGTCATTTTGGGTTGCACATTGATTGTTATATTTTTGGATCTCCAAAAATATGGTGAATTGGGCTAATGTGGAAGCCACTCATCCAGCTTTGTGCGGGCTAATGTGGAAGCCACTTTGTCCAGCTCTGGGCGGGCTAATGTGGTAGCCTTTTCATTGTCCATCCGCCCATTCGAAAAGCTTCTAGAAGGGCTGTTACTCAGCCATTACTCCACCACCTGCAATAGCTAGAAACTGGTTCATGCCATTACGGCATTTAAATCCCCTCAAGTGAGGAAAATAGGCTTGCATGCTTCACTAGAGAACACACCAACAAAAGCATATCTCTGCATTCATCTCTTCTTTTGTCATTTTCGAGCTGATCTCCTCGCCTCTCTGCAGTTTGCTGGAGCTCTATCGGTCTGTGGTGCTGCAACCTTTAGAGACGAAGTTGTTCTATCTTTGGGGACGATACACCAAAACCGAGAGCACTACCGGGGCGTATCTCGTCTTGCAGAAAGAAGACTTTCCTTGACTCGGCTTATTGTTCTACATTTTTGTTTGTTCACGTTGTAATAGTTTATCTTCAATTTACGTTGTTATTTTGTATGCCCGACAAGGTTTTACATACCTTATTATCCAACAATCGCAAGATGAGATATTTTCTTGCCATCCCGACATGATTGAAGATGACAAGCGCTGCAGCTTCTACTGATTCTTCCTCTAGCGTTTCCACTTTGCCATCAATAATGTCCTCCACTGTGCCATCAACAATGTCCGCCACTGTTCCGTCAACAATGATTGCTTCATTGCCAAGCTTTACAATAACATCTGCAATGAACTCAAACACCGGAGGTTCGACCAGGACTTCATCAAGTTCTTGGGTTTAGGATAACCTATTTCTGTCAAGCGGAGGTTCCGGTTCGACCGGCTTCGTTGATGCCACATTTGGTGGCACTGTTGGTTTAACTTTTAGTGGAACTGTTGGAGCCTTTGTAGGCTCGACTGTGGGGGCCTTTGGGCTGAACACAAGTGGTTCCCTTTTGGGAGTGAACTCAGCGCCAAGGGTGATGCCACCCTCCGAGAAGCCGCCGAAGTTTAGCGGAGCTGACTTCTAAAGGAGGCAATAAAAGATGTTGTTCTATTTAACAACATTGGGAGCGACAAACTTCCTAATGGAAGATGAGCCAGCTGTGCCAAGTGCGGAGGAGATGAACTTCCATGTTCGAGCCTTCTACGACAATTGGCGTAGTGGTGACTACCTTTATAAAAACTTCATCCTAAACTCTTTGGATGATAGTTTATACAATGTGTACTCTACTGTTAACACCTCCAAAGGAATATGGGAGGCGTTAGACAAGAAGTACCGGAGCAATGATGATGCGAAACACAATATACGCGGAAGCTAAGGACACGAACAACGTCAGTTACGAAAGGATTCGACCCAAAGATACAACTGAAATTAGGACTTCTATTTATACTATGAACCGATTTAAATCCCCAAAAGATTTCTCAATCTAAATCCGATCTATCCAATTATACTCCAAACCTACCAAAACAAAAAAATACACTGAATAGGCGTCGTCAGAAACCTAAGCTATTCAAGTCCGATTAAGCTCAAAATTTAACACAAGTTACTACTTAAGGTTATGAAGAACATATCCAAAATTCAGAAAAAATGCATGAGTATTTTTTTATTTGACACGGTGGTTATTTCGGGACAGATTTAGGGCTAAAAAACGGATCTAGAATTATTCTAAGGGTTTTCTGGGATTGGATGGTTATAGGAATGATGGAGAATGAATATTTGTGATATATGCAAGATGAGGAATGGCTGAGAATGTGTCACGGCCGCACTTTGCTAATCGATAGCTAAGCTCGGTGATTCGTGACTATGGTGGGAATTAACGAATGATTTACAAAAGATGGAAAATTCTGGAATTTGACACGAACATATTATACAACAAACCCCGATAGGTGGACATAATAGACTAATGAAGAACGACACTACTTGTCATGATTCTGGCTTGATTTACAACCATATCGAAAGGATTCAGAAATATCAGAGTGTACGCAGCGGAAATGTGTTAAAGAATACATGTATGAAGACATGTATTACCAAGAGAATTCATCAACTAATACTACTTGCTAACTTTTGTTGGAAAATTGAGTACAAACTTGCCGGGCGTACAAACATAAATGAAGATTACAACGAACAAAAAATATATATACAAAATAATAAAAGTCGAGTCGAGAAAAACCCTCTTTCCGCAAGACAAAATACGCCCCGGTAGTGCTCTCGGTAATAGCATATCGTCCCCAAAGATAAAACGACTTTCATCTCGTGAGTAGCAGTACCGCAAAACTTAAGAGAAAACTGAGCTCGAACAATGAACAAAGGAGAAAAATGCAGCAAGATGTGATTTTATGTCTTATGCTTGTCCTTCAAATGCCTACAATCCCCTCTATTTATAAGCTGCTCACTATGTAGGGGAATTTAATGCATTAAATGCATTAATCAGCCATAAAGGCTATTTGAGGTAGTGGTGAAGTCGAAAGGTGAAAAGGCTGACTGTTCAGTTGAAGAGTCACCTGACTGTTCAGCTGAAGAGTCACCTTCCAGAACCTCTTCCGGATGCAGCTGAGCTAGGCAGTCATCCGAGATGCCGAAGCCGAAGTGGCATAGGCCGAAGCCGAAGTGGCACAGGCCTGGCATAAGCCAAAGCCGAAGTGGCACAGGCCGAAGCCGAAGCCGAAGCCGAAGCCGAAGTGGTAGAGGCCGATGCCGAAGTGGCATAGGCCGAAGCCGAAGTGACTAAGCCGAGGCCGAAGTCAAAGACTGAGGCCGAAGCCGAACTCCGAGGACCAAAGCCCGAGCCCGAGGCCGAAGCCGGGACCGAGGCCGACGTCTAAGATTGAGGACCAAAGCCGAAGCCGAAGTCGAAGACCAAGACCGAGGCCGAGGCCGAAGTCGCAGACCTAGGCCGAAGCCGAAGTCAAAGACTAAGACCCAAGGCCGAAGCCGACCTCATCCACAACCACTTAACTTACACTTCTTTCAAGAAAGAAGTAACTCTCCACCAACCTTTTAACATTTATATCTCACTCACCGGAAATCAGTTTTGAGCATGTAAATACACCACGTTTATCTACTCCGCGCGTAGAACAATAATATAATATTTAATTTAATTAATAAATTAAATATTAATTATTATTTATTTGGTCAAAACACCAAATTTCCAACAATCCCCCACATGAGTGAGATAGCCATATGCAAATGTATGCAAATGCAAAAGCTCAGTCCTCACGAGGTATAAAAGTATTAGGATAGGTAGTTTGTGGCTTTGAACCTTCCATAGTCAACACCATCGGGTACACAGACGGCATAGTAGCGCAATGCTCTGAACTATTCCTCCACGGCGTGCACCGAGACAATGATGTTAACGCTTATACACCTCAACCTCATCCGTTCTCACATTTTGTATCCATTTCGGCCTTGGACACCCCTTTGGTTTCATAAGTGTTTCTTTAACGAAGCGGCCTCACTTCACACTTACATAGGTGATTCTTTACCGAGTATCTTGCTATACTCAACCTCCTCGAGGTATTTAGGAATCATTAAAAGTCATAGACTTAACCTCACCACTAGACAAGCTTTCAACACTCAAACGCTTTCTAGGGAATAGATAAATGTGAGTGTTCTCACACAAACTTTCATAGCTTAGTTTTCCCATTGAACCAAGTTCTTGGGGTTTCCAATCATCATGGTTGGGTTACCACTATGATAGTTCTTAATTTGTGGATTTTACTCCTATTCCCTCTAGCAACTTATTCATTTGATCACGGTTTAACCCTTTGGTTAGTGGATCCGCCAGATTATCCAACGACTTTACATAATCGACTGAGATATCCCAGTTGTGATCAAATGTCTCACGGTATTATGTCGTCGACAAATATGTCGAGACTTACCATTATACAAACCACTTTTCGCCCTACCAATAGCCGCTTGGCTATCGCAGTGAATCATCACCGGAGGCAATGGTTTCTCCCAACATGGAATGTCCTCAAGAAAGTTTCTTAGCCATTCGGCTTGTTCACCAGCTATATCCAAAGCTATGAACTCAGACTCCATGGTGGATCGGGCTATACACGTCTGTTTTGTGGATCTCCACGTAACAGCTCCACCCCCAATAGTAAACACATACCCATTTGTGGAAAGTGAGTCTTTCGTGTCCGATATCCAGTTCGCATCACAGTACCCTTCAAGTACCGGGGGGTATCTCGAAAAATGTAGCCCGTGACTCTGAGTATACTTCAAGTATCTCAAAACTCGTACAAGAGCTCTCCAATGCTCTTTGCTTGGATTGCTCGTGTAACGACTTAATTTATTCACGGCACATGCTATGTCGGGTCTAGTGCAATTTGTAAGATACATTAAACACCCTATGACACGAGCATAGTCTTCTTGAGCAACCGACTCTCCTCGGTTCTTGCTCAAAAGAACATTAAGTTCAATAGGAGTTTTAGCGGGCACGCTTTCAAAAATGTTAAACTTCTTGAGCACTTTCTCAACATAGTGAGATTGTGACAAGACAATTCCATCGGATTTCCTTAGTATTTTCATACCAAGAATAACATCCGCTAAACCCAAGTCTCTCATGTCAAAGTTCCTCTTTAACATGCTTTTCGTTTCGTTTATTTACACGGATATTGCTACCCATAATTAACATGTCATCTACATAAAGACACACAATAACATATCCGTTATTAGTGTTCTTAATGTAAACACATTTGTCACATTCGTTTATCTTAAACCCATTTGATAACATCACATTATCAAATTTCAAGTGCCATTGAAGTGGCGTTTGCTTCAATCCATAGAGGGATTTAACCAGTTTGCAAACCTTCTTCTCTTTACCAGGTTCTACAAATCCTTCTGGTTGTTCCATATAGATTTCCTCCTCTAATTCTCCATAGAGGAAAGCAATTTTCACATCCATTTGATGTATCTCGAGATTGTGCAAAGCAGCAATCGCAAGAAGCACTCGAATGGAAGTAATCCTTGTTACAGGAGCATAGGTATCGAAATAATCATACCCTTCTTTTTGCTTAAACCCTTTGACAACCATACGGGCTTTGTACTTTTCAATTGAACCATCGGCTTTGTATTTCCTTTTAAGGATCCATTTGTATCCTAAGGGTTTGCACCCTTCGGGCAAATCAACCAACACCCAAGTGTGGTTCTGCCTAATGGAATCAATTTCACTTTGTACCGCTTCTCTCCAAAGCGGACTGTCCGATCTAGAAAAAGCTTATTTGATCGTCGTTGGTTTTTGATCCAACATGAACACTACATAATCCGGACCAAATTGCTTTGGTTTCCGAACTCTACTACCACGTCTCGGTTCACTATCTTCTGGATTAGACCTTTGTCGCTTGCGTGACTTAGGTTCTTCATCCTCGGATTTAGAACTCGTGGCTTCACCTTCAATTCTATTGCTAGAATTGATTTCTACATTACCCTTGTTTTTACAGGGATAAATGTGTTCAAAGAATATAGCATTCCTTGACTCGATCGTTGTTCCCACAGTCATATCGGGGACTTCCGACTTGTGGATAACAAAGCGATAGGCGTTGCTGTTATGTGCATACCCAATAAAGATGCAATCAACCGTTTTAGGGCCAATTGTAACTTGTTTAGGTAGAGGCACTTCAACCTTCGCCAAACACCCCCACACTTTAAGGTATTTGTATGATGGTTTCCAACCTTTCCATAACTCATAAGGTGTAATATCTTTACCTTTGAGTGGAATCTTGTTCAATAGATAGTTGGCTGTTAAGACAGCTTCTCCCCACATGTTTTGGGGCAACCCTGAACTAATCAACAAAGCATTCATCATCTCCTTAAGAGTTCGATTTTTACGTTCAGCAACGCCATTTGATTGAGGTGAGTATGGAGTCGTCATTTGATGAATTATACCACTTTCGTTGCATAATTCCTCAAACGGAGCGACATATTCGCCACCTCTGTCACTTCGAACACTCTTAATTCGACCACTTAGTTGATTTTCAGCTTCATTCTTGAAGTGTTTAAACGCTTCAATAGCCTCATCTTTACCTCTTAAAAGATAAAGATAACAATATCTCGTGCAATCATCGATGAACGTGATAAAGTACTTCTTACCACCACGAGTTTGCACATACTTTAAATCACACACATCGGTGTGAATTAAATCAAGGGGTTTCGTGCTCCTGCCAACCATATGAAATGGTTGTTTTGTCATTTTCGCCTCAACACAAATTTCACATTTGTTTTGAGTGTTAACTTCATTTAACTTTAGTAAATCTAAATTTACTAATCGTTTTATAGCATTTAGATTAACATGTCCTAATCTACAATGCCATAAATCAGAGCACTCAACAATGTAAGAGGAAGTAGTAGCATTTTCATTATTCTCAATAGATTTTGGTACATGGCGTATAGCCAATACATTCAATCTAAAAAGACCATCAGAGAGGTAACCCTTTCCAAGGAAAGTACCACTCTTTGACAAAATAAACTTGTCAGACTCAAAAACTAGTCTAAACCCCTTATTAACTAGAATAGAGCCCGAGACCAAGTTCTTTCGGATGTTGGGAACATGCAGCATGATTTTCAAAGTTAGAGAATTTCCCGATGTAAGCTTTAACACCACATCTCCAACTCCAACAACCACGGACGAAAGCTTAATTCCCCATGTTGAGCTTCCTCCCCTCAACAGCTTGATAGGTAACAAACTTGTTCCTATCGGCACACACGTGCGCAGTAGCGCCAGTGTCGATGAACCAACCTCCTCGATTTTCGACTTGGTTGACCTCCTCGGTGACCACAGCCAAAAAATCTTCTTTCACCCACTCGCCGTCTCTTTCGGCGACGTTGGTAGCATGCTTCTTCTTCTTTTTGTTCTTGGGCTTCTTGCATTCATTCGCAGTATGCCCATGCTTGCCACAATTGTAGCAATCACCATCAAATTTCTTCGATGGTCCTTTCGCCTTGCCTTTATCTTTAGCATTTGGGCGATCACGCTTGTTGGAGGGACCGCCCTTCTCCATCAAGTTCACCTTTGCATCAGACGATGCCTTCGGTTTATCTTGATTGCGCACATCGGACTCGATGCGAAGCTTCACAATCAAGTCTTCAAGAGTCATTTCCTTTCGCTTGTGCTTAAGGTAGCTCTTGAAGTCCTTCCAATTCGGGGGCAACTTCTCGATCAACGTTGCAACCACGAACGCGTCCGGAAGAGCCATCCCCTCAGCATGGACGTCATGTACAATGAGTTGAAACTCTTGTACTTGCTCCATCATCGGTCGAGTATCGACCATCTTGTAGTCCAAGTATCGTGCTACCACGAACTTTTTCGTACCCGCGTCATCGCTACGGTACTTCTTGTCTAACGCCTCCCAAATTCCTTTGGAGGTGTTGACACCAGAGTACACATTGTACAAGCTATCATCCAAGGCATTTAGGATGAAATTCTTGCACAAGTAATTTCCATTTCGCCAATTGTTGTAGAAGGCTCGAACATGGAAGTTCGCCTCCTCCGCACTTGGAACCGGTGGTTCATCTTCCGTTAGGAAGTTCGCCACCCCCAATGTTGTTAAATAAAACAACATCTTTTGTTGCCATCTTTTGAAGTCGGCTCCTCTGAACTTTGGTGGCTTCTCGGCGGGTGGCATCACCCTAGGTGCCGAGTTCACTCCCATAAGGGAGCCACTTGGGTTAAGCCCGAAGGCACCCATAGTCGAGCCCACGAATGACGCTCCAACAGTTCAACTAAACGTGGAACCAACAGTCCCACCGAAGGTGGCACCAACAAAGCCGGTCGTACCGGAACCTCCGCTTGATAGGAATGGATTATTCCAAACCCATGAACTTGAAGGCCTAGCCGAGACCGAGGTGGAACCGCCAGTGTTGGACATTGCCGAAGTAGTTGTGAAGGTCGGCAACGGCATGGTCGAGGGAGCAGCAGTCGACGATATGGTGGATGGCATCGTCGAGGACACGATGGACGGAGTGATGGAAGCCGAGGTGGTAGAATCGGTGGAAGCAGCAGCGCTCGTCATCCTCAGTTACGTTGGAAGGCAAGTATCTATTTCGTCTTGCGACTGTTGGAAAATTGAGTACAAACTTGCCGGGCGTACAAACGTAAATGAAGATTACAACGAACAAAAAATATATATATAAAATAATAAAAGTCGAGTCTAGGAAAACCCTCTTTCTGCAAGACGAAATACGCCCCGGTAGTGCTCTCGGTAATAGCGTATCGTCCCCAAAGATAAAACGACTTTCGTCTCGTGAGTAGCAGCACCGCAAAACTCAAGAGCTCCGGCGAACTGGATATAGGTGAAAACTGAGCTCGAACAATGAACAAAGGAGAAAAATGCAGCAAGATGCGATTTTATGTCTTATGCTTGTCCTTCAAATGCCTACAATCCTCTCTATTTATAAGCTGCTCACTATGTAGGGGAATTTAATGCATTAAATGCATTAATCAGCCATAAAGGCTATTTGAGGTAGTGGTGGAGTCGAAAGGTGAAAAGGCTGACTGTTCAGTTGAAGAGTCACCTGACTGTTCAGCTGAAGAGTCACCTTCCAGAACCTCTTCCGGATGCAGCTGAGCTAGGCAGTCATCCGAGATGCCGAAGCCGAAGTGGCATAGGCCGAAGCCGAAGTGGCACAGGCCGAAGCCGAAGTGGTAGAGGCCGATGCCGAAGTGGCACAGGCCGAAGCCGAAGTGACTAAGCCGAGGCCGAAGTCAAAGACCGAGGCCGAAGCCGAAGTCCAAGGACCAAAGCCGAAGTCAAAGACTAAGACCCGAGGCCGAAGCCGAACTCATCCACAACCACTTAACTTATACTTCTTGCAAGAAAGAAGTAACTCTCCACCAACCTTTTAACATTTATATCTCACTCACCGGAAATCGGTTTTGAGCATATAAATACACCACGTTTATCTACTCCGCGAGTAGAACAATAATATAATATTTAATTTAATTAATAAATTAAATATTAATTATTATTTATTTGGTCAAAACACCAAATTTCCAACAACTTTGACAAAAGCACCGCCGGTCACTCTCCCTTCATCCAGCTCAACCTGCACATTGGAAATAATGTACAGGGCGTGAGTACAGAGTACTCAGTGGACACATACCCAAAACATTTTATTGTCAAGCCATTCATAGTGAAGCATAGGGTTTTATTGAAAGGCCTATGTTCACGAAAAAAACTGAGTTATCTTAAAAGCGTCTGCAGACTAAGTTCTGTAGTAATCTACCATATCTGAGTTTGTTGTGGCCGAGGAGGTGGCCACCTCACTCGGTCACGTGATCGGTCACTATCTGCAATGACACTGATCGATGTGTACACTAGTCCAAGAATGATAGCTGATCATTCAAGGACCCGAATTCGATTCATGAATTGTCATTTCGCCATTTAACATATAGTCATCATACAAAAACTGAAAATATTTATGGCATGACAATACTTTTAAAAGAGCTACTGATCTAATAAAACATGTTTTATTTTATAGAAAGCCCACCTCGTTGTTTTTCTCTACTGCAACGAGACTTGATCTCTGCTTCTGATACTGTCCCTCCTTCACGTACCCTTCGATTAAGAATCGAGGTAAGATTTGTATTCATCTAATAAAATCTTATCTAAGATTTTTGTTTTAT
Organism: Mentha longifolia; assembly: GCA_001642375.2. NCBI lineage: Eukaryota > Viridiplantae > Streptophyta > Magnoliopsida > Lamiales > Lamiaceae > Mentha > Mentha longifolia. The sequence continues at coordinate 24,569,563 of CM038111.1, read as the reverse complement.
GCTCGGAGGTTATTCTAACTCCAATAACGTAGTTACTGCTATCTAAGCTAAAGTTATAAATCCTGTTACGTGAACGGTTCATATAAGTTGATTATAATTAATCAATCTTTGATTTATTATGAGCTGAGCAACTTAATCAATTGCGTAATTGATTAGCTTAATCAACTACGATTAATTATTAAATCCTGGTTAATTAACTTATTACAATAAGTTAATAATTCACTTAAGAATTTCCAAGTCTTAATCTCTTAATAAATCATTCTTTGATTTATCGTTAAACTGGGCTAATTTCTACTTGAAATAATGTAATTGATTAGCTAAATCAATTATTCTAAATTAGAAATTCTTGGTTAATTAACTTGTCTGAAGTTAATTTTTGAGATCGCGAAATAATTCTTTACGAATTATTAAGGTTGAATTGTGAGTTGAGTATACCTTAATCAGTGATATCTTGTTCACATAATTAATTAAGAACTGGGCTGAAATTTAATCATATAATTAGTCTAGCCCACTTGAAAGAAAGAACTCGGCCCATCATTTGGAGACCAGCCCACATTCACTCAGCCCAAGGCTCGGCCCAATCTTCTTCAGCCCAGACCATAGTCCAAGCCCTGCCCGCATTAATTAAACCCGACCCGGTTACAAACGAGATGCTTACTCCCTCTCTCGTTTACTTGTTTCAGACGCACATCGCGATTCATCTCCTCCGTTTCTCTCTCTCGCGATTTCTTCTTCATCTCTGGTTCTCTTCAGCTGGCGGCCGGCGATTATAAATGGTGTTGCCGTTTCCAGACCGTCGTCGGTCCTTACCCCTCTGTTACTTCCCATCTTGTTCTCTCTCGCAATTTGTTGCCCCAATTCAAAAATTTGGGGAAAATGCTTCTCCATTCTCGAGCTTCGGCGAGAATTGACCGCCGATGGGCTCACACCGATGCGGTGAGATGGCGTTGGATCGTCTCTGACTTCGGTGGTCTCGATTCCTGCTGCGGAACCACCCTGGGTCCGACGCCCCACGGCGCAACTCCCGCTCCACTCGCTGTTCCTCGAGACGCAAATATTGAAAACCCTAGTTCTCTCGAACTGGGGGACATCATCCCTCTCGTTCTCGTTTCTTGATTCCGGCGATGGTGAGGTCGCCTTCACCGGCAATGGCCTCTGCCGTTGCTGCTTTTCTTCTCTTCCCCTCTTTCAACTTCGATTCGAGATATTTGTTTGGTTAGATTATTTATTTATGAATCTAATTGCTGACTTTCATTCTCTGTTTCTTGTTGCAGGCTCTCGGCGAACGACGATGAGGCGTCGCTGCGACTTCCGCCAGCTCTTCTTCTCCTCCGAGCAGTCTCCCTACCGTTGGTAGGCTGCCCTTAAGGCTTCGAGCCTCAACGAGGTTTGATTCGCTATATCACCCTCTCAATCCTTAAGCTAAGTTTCATTATCGCTTAAGTATGGGTGTTTTTATGATTATTAGTATTGCGGTTTTGATTCCGAATATGGATTGTCACTTCTTTCATCTATATATTTCCTATGTTATGTGCTCTACAATCAGAATTTTCCTATGACTTAAGCTTGCTTTGAAATCAGATTTTGACTTACTGCATATTAGTATGCTAGTGTTAGGGTCTCAAATTTAAGATTTTTGCATGCTTGTTTGGTTGTTGGTTTGAAACAAAAGTATGCTTGGTTGATGGAATCTGAATTGATGTGTCTATCATGCTTGTTTGTTTTGGATTTGTGATTGAGAACTTGAAACTGAAAACTGTAGCATGCTTCTCTAGCTCTAGAAGATTTGGGATTTGCTATTACCTTAGGTGAGTGAAGGGCTGTTGTGGCTAGCTTCTTCCCTCTCCTATTTCTCTTTAGCTGCTACAGCTTCCTTCACTCTCTCTCACTCTCTATTTTGCTCTAAGTGGTGGTGATGAAGGTTGGAGTGAGGTAGAGAGGGTGTATATAGAGAATCGTTTGAAACAATTTGGTCTTGGTATGGTAGGTTGACTTAGAAGGGAATGGGGTAGTGTTTCTAGGCATACCATTTCCATGCTATTTTTGGTTCTAAGTTGTGAGATAGTATGCAGATTTTTGTTCTCTTATAGCAGCTTGGTTTCTCTCCCCTTTTTGTCTCTATTTGGTTGATGTTTCTCTCTCCTTTTCTTGCAGGTAGAGCTAGGAATGAATTCTATTTTTTTTTTTTTGCAGCCAAACTGAGGGATAAAGGGGCTGATTTCCCTTCCCCTTTAGGCAGATTAGAATTGGATCAATTTGTTCCTTAGCTGCAGACCTTGATCCTCTACATTCTTTGTTTTGTTAGAACGAATTCCAATTCCCTATTCTTTTGTTTTACAAGCCAGTTAACCTACTTTTCTTTTCTTTCTCAGGTTGCTGTTTGGAAGGTGTTGTATTCCTGCGATTGATGTAGAGAAGTAAAGGGGCTGACTGCATTTCTATTTTTAGACTAAGAAGGATTGTAATTGGTGGCTTTATTACCTTATCTCTTATGTAAAAGGTCAATTTCAGGATCTTACTCTGTGCATGAGGGATTCGATCCTTGTATATGCAACACGTGACCTTGTTGTAACTAATCAAAGAATTAGGAGTTGGCCATTTTCTTATTTTAATAGCCATAGGGATTGTTGTAATATTTATTCTATTCTTTCTTGATTTATAATATATATATATATATATATATATATATATATTCAATATAACTTGTTCTACTTTAGCGAATTGTTTATCGGGTTTGACCCAATTATTCTACAAGCTTGTTCGGCTCGTTCTGATTAAGCAATTGTGCCTTGGCCCAATAAATAAAGAAATATATATATATATATATATAGTATCGATAACTATCTCTTACTCAAGCTATTCGATCATCGTTTAGCTGATGTGATCGAGAATAATACGATTCGTTCATTCGAATACTAATTACTTATTGAAAACTAAATAATATAGAAATCAAGTTGCTACTTGATTGTATCATCATTGTTCAATCAATTCTCGAAAGATTTAACTATAGAAGTCGAGTCGCTACTCGATTCGATTATTGCTCTCTAAGCAATAGTTCTAGAAATCTTGAATACTACAAGTTGATAATATTACTCAATCAATCCGGATTAATTAGCTACAATCAATCGAGATTAATTAGCTAACTAGTTAAGTAAAATACGGGGCGTTACATCCTCCCCCCCTTAAAAAAATTTTGTCCCGAAATTTACGTACCTTAGTCAAATAATTCTGGATACTTTTCTTCCATCTTATCTTCAAGCTCCCACGTGACTTTTTCCTGACCGTGGTGCTTCCACAAAACCTTCACTGAAGTGATGGATTTATTTATGAGTTGTTGTACCTTTCGGTCTAATATTGCTTCTGGTCTGTTCTCATAACTCAAATCTGGATTATGTTCTACTTTGTCCTGATGGATTATGTGCTTTGGGTCGTGCACATATTTCCTAAGTTGTGAAACATGGAAAATGTTGTGCACGTTTCCAAGACTTGGCGGCAATGCCAGCCTTTAGGCTACTGGTCCGATTCTTTCTAAAATTTCGTAAGGTCTGATAAAATATGGCCTCAGTTTTCCTTTGACTCTAAATCTCACTATCCCCTTGGAAGGAGATACTTTAAGAAACACTTTGTCTCCTATTTCGAACTGAATCTCGGTTCGACGGTTATCAGCATAGGATTTCTGTCTATCCTGAGCTTCCTTAATTCTATCTCTAATCTGGTGCACAATCTCGATCATGTCGCTGATTGCGTCAGGGCCTAACATCTTTCTTTCACCCACTTCATCCTAATAAAGTGGTGATCTACACTTTCTTCCATATAATGCTTCATATGGTGCCATATCTATGGTCGCCTCGTAGCTATTGTTGTAGGCAAACTCGATCAGTGGTAACACTGGCTCCCAATGACCACCTCGATCAAGTACTACCGTTCTCAACATGTCATCTAGGGTCTGTATGGTCCTTTCTGACTGCCTATCGGTCTAAGAGTGAAAGGCAGTACTAAAGTTCAATCTAGTTCCAAGTTCTCTCTGCAAGCTTGTCCAAAATTTAGAGGTGAACTTTGAATCTCAGTCTGACGTGATCGAGATTGGTACTCCATGGAGGTGTACTATCTCATGAACATACAACTGAGCTAACTTCTCTGATCCGTACATTATTGGGATCGGGAGAAAGTGTGCGCTTATGTAAGTCGATCTACGATCACCTAGGTGGCTGTATTTCCTCTTCTTCACTTTGGTAGTCTGATTAACACATATTTTATGTGCATGTCAAGTGTATTTTGCATGTGTTTGAGTCTCGATTTATGTGCCTAAATGTTAGAAATGCTAGGGTTTTTTAACTTGTAGCATACTTTATATTTTTCTCATTTTTTCCCGGTTTTCGATCCATTTATTGTAAGAATTTGAAAGAGCATTCAAGTAGCTAAGGATCAAGGGCCGGAAACGAGGAAGAATCGAGCTCTATTAGAGTGAAACTTTTGTTTAAAATGTGGAATTTCAAGTTCTATAGTTAGGGTTTCACTAGTTTGATTTCATTTATGTTTTCCTCGTTCTCTCGAGTCTCTTTATGTTTTTTGCAGGAATAATGGAGAACTTACTTAGCCAAATTAATCATTCCATGACGAAGAGGAGCTCGTTAGGAAGCCATAGCAAAAAGCAGATCGAGAATCGGAGTTTGGACGAGAGAGAACGAGCGAAAATGGCGAAGTTGCGCAAGAGAAGGAAAACCGGCGGGTTGGCCGGCGGTTTGCCAAACCGCCCGGAATCTTCATCAAACCGCCGGTTCCCCTTCACATTGGACAGCATAGATGGCGGTCTGGCCGGCTGTTTGCCAGACCGCCGGTTCCCCTTCCCACAGACCGCCGGTCAAGCGCCCCTCCTCACTAATGGGCGAGTTCGGCTCGCCCAAACTCGTCCCGGTTCGCCCCGATTCATCCTGACTCGACCCAAACTCGATTTTTGATGTATTTAACCCCTAAATTCACCCCCATTTGGGGGATCTTTGGCATACTTTAATATTGTAGAACCCTAGAAACATTTCCCTCTTTTCTTTATAGTATTTTGAAGATTGTTGAAGCTAGACTTGTTGGATTTGCAATTGAAGACCACCTTCTTCTTCCTTATTAAATTCTCTATCTTTTAAGCATGATTTCATTTACTTTTTATGGTTTAATTCCTTCAATTATGTCTAGCTAAATTTCTTTTTGGTTCCAATATATGAAGATATGATCTAGATCCTTGGGTTTTTAGGTTTTGTTGTTGCATTTACCTTCTAATTCATATGTCTTGTGGTTTGGGACTTAATTTTATTGCATGATTGATTGGCCATCATTGAGTGCATACAAGGTGTTTGGTTAAATGCTTAGTAGGCTTTAATTCATAGCACTTAGCATCAAATTACAACATATTAGTAATTCTTGCTAATAGGAGTTTCTAGATATTAATTGAGCCATTTGGAGTTAATTTATGCATCTTGAGTCCTAGTCAGAGATAGATGTCATAGGTTAATTCACTAATATTGGTTGCTTCGAGAGAAGAATTGATGTTTACTATATATAGAACTCCCATATGAGTTAGATTAAAATGGCTAATCCATGTAAATCCTAAAACCTAGGTCTCTAGTGATTATCGGATTATATTTGGAACCAAGCTTTCTACTATTGTTTGTTAACTCTTGCTATTAGTTGTTATCTAGTTTGTTACTTACTTTATATTTCTCATTAGCTAATCAAAAACACAAAAATATGTCACTTGTAAGCTTGAATAGTAGTTAGATAATTAGATTACTACTTGAATCTTAAACGACCTAGCATTCCTTGAGGATTCGACTCAATTATACTACGATTGATTATTATTGCTCTCTACCCTCACCCCTAAAGTGAGGGCGGACCAATTTTTGGCGCCGTTGCCGGGGAATGCTTAGTTTAAGTTTCAATAGTCGATTTGGTTATTGAATTACTAATTCAAGCATTTTTCTCTTTTGATTTTTGTTTTGTAGGTATATGCACACAAGGTCCAAGGGAAGACTTGTTCAACCTTTGATCTTGAACTTTGAAAGAGGAGACATAGAAGAAGGAATTCTATTGAAGATCAAGAAATGACTAACAATTAAGCAATGGAAGCTCTTATGAGAGAAATGAAAGAGTTTAGAGCATGGAAGGATGAGCAAGAAAGAAGGGCAAATGAAGCTCAACCACCACCTCTCAACCATATGTTCCAATCTCCAACGGAACAATTTCAAGGAGGAGCATGGGGACCTCATGTAAATGCAAACAATTTTGAGATAAGGACCGGCCTCATCCAAATGGTCCAATCCGAACAATTTGGAGGGAGGCCCGATGAAGATCCCAATGCTCATTTGAGCACATTTTTGGAGATTTGTGATACGGTGAAGTACAATGGAGTCCCGGAAGATGCTATAAGGATGAAGCTCTTCAAATTTTCTTTGAGGGATCATGCAAAAGAGTGGTTCAAGAATCTTGATAAGAGCGAGATCACCACATGGGCTATGTTATGCAAAGCATTCCTTGCCAAGTACTTTCCACCTTCAAAGGCCCAAAAGTTCATATCGGAGATTTCTCATTTTTCTCAACATGGTGATGAATCATTGTTTGAAGCGTGGGAGAGGTATAGGGATTTGCTACGCAAATGCCCTCAACATGGCTTTAGTGAAGCACAACAAATCGTCAACTTCTATAGTGGTCTTTCTCTCCATACAAGAAGTATAGTTGATGCAACCTCTGGTGGTTGCCTTGTGAATCGGAATGCCAAAGAAGCTCTTAGGATCATAGAGGAGATGGCATCCAATAGTTATCAATGGCCCATGGAGAGGGGCCCTACCAAGAAGGTGAACTCAGTTCTTGAGGATGCAAGGTATGATGCTTTAGCCTTGGAGCTAGCTAACTTGAAGAAAACATATGAAGATGAAAGGAAAGCTCAAATTCAAATGGTTCAAACTCAAGAGATTGGGAGTTCAATGGAATTGAAGACGTGAGATATGTCAATTAAGGGCCTTATGGAAATTACTCCAATAGGCAATGATTTCAAGGGGCTCAAGATGGATTTCAAGGAAATTATCAAGGGGGGTTTCAAGGGAAGTAAGGAGGCAACTCCTATGGTCAACAAGGAGGTTATCAACAATGCTCAATTCCCACCTCCCGGATTCTCCGTCTCTCAAGGGGTGATTGAAGAACCTAAGAAGACATCCCCTTCTCTTGAGCAAATTGTTCAACAAATGGCCAATCAACAAAGTGCTTTTATCTCTCAAACCGGCCAAAAGGTAAATGCCTTGGAGAATTCACTCACCTCCTTAACAAAGCAAGTGAAGATGATGGAGGGTCAAATTAGCCAAATGGCTAACCAAGCTACCACTCAACACAAGTTCGGAGAATCCTCTAGCAAGGCTCAAGAAAACTCGAAGCAACAATGCAATGCTATTCATGTAGTGAGTAAAGCTTCTTTGACCTCTTCACATATACCTTGTGGGAAATCTCCAAATCTTGCTAAGAGCAATCTTGTGGAGCCAAGACAATCATATAAGCTTCCATCTTCGGAGGTAGTGATGCTTGATGAGAAGGACCCAAGAATCATAGATATTTGGCCAATCATCCCATCTATAAAAGGTTGGACAAATTGGGACATTAATGATTATTATTTGAGGATGAGGATTGCCAAGGCCGTTCCATATGATGAGCGTCTTGATACGCTAAAGGATCTACAAAGAAGGAAGGATGCTTATGAAGCTTCAAAGTTGAGGAGTAAAATTGGTGCTCAAGAACCTATAGAGAAGGAGAGTGCTCATAAGAATAAAAAAGGTATCCCTTCTACTCTAACTCCTAAATTTTCTCAAGAGCATGTTGAGTTGAATGGCTTGGATAGTCTAGCATCTTCCCATAAGCCTATTGAGGAAAATTTACATGAGAAGAAGAGTGATTTGCTAGATGTATTCAAGAAGTTGGATATAAATGCTCCCTTAGTTGGTTTGTTGAGTAATATCCCGGATCATGAGAAAGTTTTGGAGGTTGTGCTTCATAAGAAGGTGAAATGTGATGATTTGAAAACCATTGTGCTTACGGAGGAGAGTAGTGCTCAATTGAAAAAGAAGATCCCGAACAAGGAATTGGATCCGGGAAAGTTTACCCTACCTTGTGAGATTGGAGGCAAATGGTTTAAGAAAGTCTTGTGTGACTTAGGTTCGGGAGTCAATTTGATGCCTCTTTCCATCTTCAATCGCTTGAACACTGGAAATCTCAAGCCTTCATCACTTTTGCTCCAAATGGCGGATTGCTCAAGTTCATACCCCAAAGGGATTGTTGAGGACGTGCTTATCAAAGTTGGAAAGTTCATATTCCCGGTGGATTTCATCGTAATTGACATGCCGGAAGATCATGATGTCCCAATGATACTCGGACGGCCTTTCTTGGCTACAAGTCGAGCCCTAGTGGATGTGTTTGAAGGAAGTCTTATCCTTCGAGTCAATGGAGACAAGGAGTCATTCTACATGATGAATGACTTGAAGGATTGTGAGGAGACAAGTGAAAGGAGGGATGGAAAGATTGACAAGAAGCCAATGGTTGATAAAGGAGGGACTTCATTCAAAGTCCCTTGAAAAGGGCAAAGAGGTATCGTCGAGCTAACGACATTAAACTAAGCGCTCGTTGGGAGGCACCCCAACAACTATCCTTTTCTTTTTCATTCTAGTTACTTTCTTTAGTTTGAATTTGGTTTTTGTTTCTTATTTTTTTTGAGTTAGTTATTTTCCTTATCTCTATGCTAATACTTCATATTCTTAAGTTCATTTCTACTTCACAAGTTTCATGTGTTTCATTATCATTGCACGAGGTCGAATCGTGATGGGAACGAGTGAAGGAGGAGAATCAAACCGATCAAGCAAGCAATGGATTGAATGGCCTTCAAAACCACCTTCAACATAGCTATGGACCTTTGTGAGTGTAATTTAAATTTCTTATTATTCTTCCCTCCAAACTCATTTTAGACTTTATGATCTAAAATAAGTTTGGGGGAGGGGGGTAGGATAAGGAATTTAAATTACTTTCCTTTTGGGTTTTCAAGTTTTTATTTGATGTGGTATAATTTTGATTTCATTGATTATATGCTTAGGCTTGCTTGATGATAGGGGATGAATAGGGGTTAAATGAGTATTGTGTGGAGTCAAGTGGTTTGTGACGAGTTTGGGAATGGTCTTATTGATGAAAAGTTCTTCTTTGGTTTGTTGGTTTTTGAATGTGAGCTTGAATGCGAAATTCTTTAAAAATTGAAAATTTTTGAATTGAATAATGAATGTATGCTTGCATGCTTGAGTGTGAAAGAACGTGTTTAATTTCTCAAGTGCTTTTGGGTGAGATGCCAATGATTGATGCTAAATGGTGACATTTTTGAAATTTTTCAAGTTTAAGTGAAGCATGATTAGGGTTATTTCACTTGAATAGCTTGGGCGGAGTGATCTTAGGCACTTAGACTCTAGGCAAAAAGCTTGAGAGGATTTTTGAGCCTTAAACTATGCATTCTACATAGTAATTTCCTTTATTGTGAGCTTGATCTTGCATTACATTGTCTTTGCTAGAACTTGCCTTAATACTCATGTTAGGTGTACTACATGTTTGCATAATTATGAGATGATCTTAGGCCATCATTTCATAGCCTATTTTCCCTAAATACTAACCGATCTTTCATTACCATTGTCGTCCTATTTTGAGCCTTGAATAGAGCCTTTTCTTCTTAAATCGGATGATAGGGGGTGAAGGATGGTTAAGGGAACCTTGGTGAAAGTTGAAAATTCATGAGAAATGGTGGGTGATGGTGAAAGGTCTTGAGATTGGTTTTGAGTTGAAAGAACACTTCTATAAGCTCAATGTTAGAAAAGAAAAAAATAAGAACAAAGTTCTTATTAGAAAAAAAAAAGGGGTAAGAACAAAGTTCTTACAAGAAAAAGAAAAGAATAAGAGCATAAAAGAGTGTTTCTTTAGATATTTGATAGAAGCTTGGGATTCATTAGCTAAAAAAGGGGTTAGATAAGGTGGAAGATGAAGAAATTCATACTTAGGAAAGTGAAGAAGAAAGGTGAAGGAGCTTAGATGAAAATTGAAGTCACTTAGCCTAAAATTCCATACCTTAACCAATGTCCCTACATTGCAAGCTTTAGAAAGACCTTTTTGATCCTAATTTATGCATGCATTGTAGTGTTGGAAACTTGAGTTGACAGGCAAGCTTATGGTTAAAGTTATGTATTGCATGATTTCGATGAGTGCTTACCTTCTCTATATATTGAGGGATCGAGTGATACACATGTTCCTTGTGAGGTCTAGAGTCGAAAGTGTTTGAGTGATTGAATTCTAAGTTAAGAGAGTGAATGATTTTATGAAAGCTTGGCTTCACTTGAGAATTTCTTTAAATTAAAATGGTTTTTGAGGTGATATGAGGCATCGAGGAACTCAAAATGCACATCCCATACGTGTTAAGTGTTTTGATTGTTCGTTTCATTGTTCGGGACGAACAATGGCTTAAGTTTGGGGAGTGATTAACATGTATTTTATGTGCATGTCAAGTATATTTTTCATGTGTTTGAGTCTCGATTTATGTGCTTAAATGTTAGAAATGCTAGGGTTTTTTAACTTGTAGCATACTTTATATTTTTCTCTTTTTTTCCCAGTTTTCGATCCATTTTTTATAAGAATTTGAAAGAGCATTCAAGTAGCTAAGGATCAAGGGCCGGAAATGAGGAAGAATCGAGCTCTATTAGAGTGAATCTTGAGTTAAATGGAATTCAAGTTCTATAGTAGGTTTCACTAGTTTGATTTCATTTATGTTTTCCTCGTTCTCTCGAGTCTCTTTATGCTTTTTGTAGGAATAATAGAGAACTTACTTGGCCATGCTAATCATTCCATGACAAAGAGGAGCTCGTTAGGAAGCCATAGCAAAAAGCGGATTGAGAATCGGAGTTCGGACGAGAGAGAACGAGCGAAAATGGCGAAGTTGCGCAAGAGAAGGAAAACCGGCGGGTTGGCCGGCGGTTTGCCAAACCGCCGGTTCCCCTTCACATTGGACAGCATAGATGGCGGTCAGGCAAGTGCCAGACCGCCGGTTCCCCTTTCCACAGACCGCCGGTCAAGCGCCCCTCCTCATTAATGGGCGAGTTCGGCTCACCCAAACTCGTCCCGGTTCGCCCCGATTCATCCCGACTCGACCCAAACTCGATTTTTGATGTATTTAACCCCTAAATTCACCTCCATTTGGGGGATCTTTGGCATATTTTAACATTGTAGAACCCTAGAAACATTTCCCTCTTTCCTTTTTAGTATTTTGAAGATTGTTGAAGCTAGACTTGTTGGATTTGCAATTGAAGACCACCTTCTTCTTCCTTATTAAATTCTCTATCTTTTAAGCATGATTTCATTTACTTTTTATGGTTTAATTCCTTCAATTATGTCTAGCTAAATTTCCTTTTGGTTCCAATATATGAAGATATGATCTAGATCCTTGGGTTTTTAGGTTTTGTTGTTGGATTTACCTTCTAATTCATATGTCTTTTGGTTTGAGACTTAATTTTATTGCATGATTGATTGGCCATCATTGAGTGCATACAAGGTGTTTGGTTAAATGCTTAGTAGGCTTTAATTCATAGCACTTAGCATCAAATTACAACATATTAGTAATTCTTGCTAATAGGAGTTTCTAGATATTAATTGAGCCATTTGGAGTTAATTTATGCATCTTGAGTCCTAGTCGGAGATAGATGTCATAGGTTAATCCACTAATATTGGTTGCTTCGAGAGAAGAATTGATGTTTACTATATATAGAACTCCCATATGAATTAGATTAAAATGGCTAATCCATGTAAATCCTAAAACCTAGGTCTCTAGTGATTATCGGATTATATTTGGAACCAAGCTTTCTACTATTGTTTGTTAACCCTTGCTATTAGTTGTTATCTAGTTTGTTACTTACTTTATATTTCTCATTAGCTAATCAAAAACACAAAAACATGTCACTTGTAAGCTTGAATAGTAGTTAGATAATTAGATTACTACTTGAATCTTAAACGACCTAGCATTCCTTGAGGATTCGACTTAATTATACTATAATTGATTATTATTGCTCTCTACCCTCACCCCTAAAGTGAGGGCGGATCATAGTCCTATTACAAAATCCATGGCAATATGCCCCCATTTCTACTGCAGAATTTTCTAGGGTTGCAATTTGCCATAAGGTAATTTGTGCAGAGCCTTCACCTGCTGACAGGCTAGGCATCTTCTAAGAATAAAACTACATATCTCTCTTCATTCTATCCAATCATAATTATTTTTAGGTCTTGGTATATCTTCTTGCTACTAGGGTGGACGGTATATGACGTATCGTGAGCTTCACTTAAAATGTCGTCCATAGCTCCTTACTAGGTAGAATTCAAAGTCTTCCTTCGGCAATAATTGCATTATTTGCCTCCTTAAGCGCCTAGTATTTGACATCTCAAGTTAGGTGTTGCGGTTAGAGTGGCGATGATCCCTTATTTAGGAGATGAATTATAGAGAAAACTGTTAGTTTTCTTAAGTCTAAAATTAATGGTTTCGGTTTCTAATTCATCTAGATGGCCTGGTTCGATAGATTAACTAATGGGCTTAGGCCCCATAATCTGTATACTCATTAATAATAAACACTACTTGTTTGCTTTACTAGATAGTCTATTCGTATACTTGATCATTTGTGCAGTTCTTATCTAAGAACCATAGCAATCAAATTGCTATTTGTTTTTTTTTTTTTTTCTGGAAAGTACGACTAGAAAATCATCTTCTTGAAAAAAATCTTACCTTGGTTACACATCTACTCAACTCGCCAGAACTACTAGATACCTACTTGATCCTGGAACCCTGATACTAAATTATATTTGGATACTCATGTAAGAAGCAATTTTCTAATTGCTTCCACCCAATGACCCAAATAAAGATTTAGGGAATCCTCTCTTTTAGATTCTATTCCAAACAGAATAAGAATGTAACTAACATTCTTTCTGGCGAAGTTTTCATATCAGTGTAACTTAATTACTAGAAAGGTGGTCATAACTTCTAAGTTTAGTTCTCGAAACTCCGGAAGGAGTGCTTCTTAGTTGATCAAGAGAAATGATGGTTTCAACTGAGTTGTGCGATGAAAAGCACCTACCAATATGTTAGCTTTGCCTGGGTGATAGTTGATTCCACGTTCACAATCTCTCATAGTCATAGTCTCTCTGCGCGAAGAAGTATTTGGGCTTTTGTGATTTGTGAGGACCTCACACTGAACTCCATAGAGATGGTGTCTCCAGATCTTCAGGGCATGCACAACTGCTGCTAGTTCCAAGTCATGTGTTGGGTAATTAAGCACGTGTGGTCTAAGTTGTCATGAGGCATAAGCTATCACCTTCCCTTTTTGCATTAGAACACATCTTAGCCCATTCTTGGAGGCATATGTGTAAATGACATACTCCTTGTCCAGATCTGGGACTGCCGGAATTAGGGCGGTGGTCAATTTCTCTTTCAACTGTTGAAAGCTTGACTCGCATTCCGGTGTCCATGTGTACTTGATCCCTTTCCTTAGGAGTTGAGTCATTAGTCTGGCTATCTGGGAAAATCCCTTTATAAATCTTCGATAGTGACCAGCTAATCCTAAGAAGCTTCAAATTTCATTTGGTGTTGATGGGGATTTCCAATTCTGAACTGCTTCAACTTTTGAAGGGTCTACTTTAATTCCTTCAGCTGACGCAATATGACCCAAAATGCTACCTCTTCTAGCCAGAACTCACACTTGCTAAATTTAGCGTAGAGTTTCTCTACTCTCAGGGTTCCTAACACTGCTTTCAGGTGTTTCTCATGCTCTCGTTTGTTCTTTGAGTAGATCAGGACGTCATGTATGAAAACTAAGACAAATTTGTCTAAGTAGGGGTAGAAAACACGATTCATGAGATCCATGAATACCGCTGGCGCATTAGTTAAACCAAATGGTACAACTACGAACTCGTAGTAGCCATATCTAGTTCGAAATGCCATCTTGGGTATATCATCTGGTCGGATCTTCAACTGATGGTAACCTGATCTAAGATCTATCTTCGAAAAGACACTCGCTCCCTTGAGTTGGTCGAACAGATCATCAATTCTTGATAATGGATACTATTCTTAAGGGTTAGCTTGTTCAGCTCTCGACAATCTATACACATCCTCATGGAGCCATCATTCTTCTTTACAATGGTGCTCCCCATGGTGATACGCTAGGTTTAATAAAACGTAGGTCTAGAAGTTCTTGGAGTTGTACCTTGAGTTCCTCCAATTCCTTCGGAGCCATTCGGTATGGTGCCTTGGATATCGGGGTTGATCCCGATTCCAAGTCGATAGTAAACTCCATCTTCCTATCAGGTGGTAGTCCTGGTAGTATGTCTGGAAAAACATCAGGAAATTTGCAGACGATCTCTACGTCTTCGATCTTTTCTCCTTCTCATCCTTTGGTTCCTCGTTCAGGTAAACGAGGTACGCTGGGTTCCCTTTCCTTATTGAGGTTGTTGCTTGAATGGCGGAGATCACCGATTTTCGCTTATTCAAGGAAATGCCGTGGAAAGTTGTCGGCTCTTTATCGGTATTCTAAAGGAAATCTGTCTCTCTTTGCAGAGGATGGTGGCATAGTTTTCGGCTAGCCAATCCATTCTTAGGATTCTATGCATCTTCTTCATAGGTATGCTGTGGAGATGGTTCTTTAGAAATTATTATGAACATATGTTCAATTTTAGATTTCCCACCTGTGAGGTGATTTTCATATCCGTCTCTATTTGTTCCGTTCCTTATCTTAGGTTATCTATGCATGCTTTTGCTATAATGGAAAGCGAACTACTGTTTATCAAACATGATTATTGTAGGTGTATCGAGGGGTTGGCTCATACCTACCATGTTTTCTTGGCCCTTAGCGAATTTCTCATGCTTCATCGTATAGGCCTTCACCTTCTGTTGTCGCTTGTACCCAAAGCATTCTTAGCTCTGAGGTGGGAGTCGGGGTGGTGGTGGGGGAAACTATCATGGTGTTTTGGGTTGTTCTCCACCAAGAAGAACAATTGAACTAGGAGTCTCTAGGTGGCGGTCGTAAGATCTCTGATACGCCATTATTTTCTACTTCTCCTCATTTTCCTTGTGATCTTCTCTTTTACTTTCATACTGTGATTATGTTTCACTTTCCCTTCCATGGGAACTTAACTTGGGCATAATACTTTCCTCCACTTGTACTTTTCTTGACACCTTGATCTGCTTAAGGTTCTCAACGATCTTGTAAATTAGTATACTATTCATGTCCTTGATCAATGCCCTCTAGGGCTCATTATTTCCCACCGAGAAATTCTCAGTCTCTATTCTTAATGTAGGGTGGCTACCCTCATCTCGTATTACGTCGTATTTTATTTCTAAGTCTCGATATTTATTATACTTGTCATATCTAAATGTTTCTTCTTCTTTGGTGGTTTAGGTGTCAGCATATGTCCTCATTTCTTAAGAACGCCTTATTATTCTCACTTTACTTCTCTTATAGAGAATATAATGAATTCCACTTTGGCTTGAATAGACATTCATATAGGTCCTCCTCGCTTGAAACAATGGATCTTATGGATTCTAATTTGCCAGACATCATCGGTCTTCTCACCCAGACTAGAAGTTTTCCTCATATGGCAGCCTGATACCACTACTTATGAGGAATTAACTTCATAGATGTTGTTTAGTTCATTTGCTTACTCGGTCTAGTTCAATTCCCATTCTAATGCTACTAATTTAAGAACTTTTCTATTTCATGAGTATGTCGCCTTTAATTCCTTGATCTTAACAGTTTCTTACTGTTAATTGGTCTTGCACCACCAAATAAACAAACTTATTAGCTCCATCGTTTTACTTGCTACAATTATCTTTAAAACTGATCCCATCATGATATGGATCATAATACTTGTATCTGACTCTTCATTTAAGTTCCTAAGATCTTCATAAGGGCTCAATAAGGTTATTTACAACTCCGTATCAACCTAACTCTCTTGGTGATATGTCTTGATTATCTATGTACCCTTGGTCTACCTTCTTTTGGACACTAGGTCTTAACCCTTCTATTCTAGGTCTTAATCTCTTATTCATTTGATATGTCCACAAACTTCTGGTATACCCAGTAGCACTATGCTTCTTGTCATACCATGAACTTCCAAATGTACTTATTTCTTTATTATCTTTGGTTTCAAAGAAAGGTAATACGTTCGGAGCGAAATAATTTGTGAACTAACACTGGAATAAATTTCAACAGGAAGAACGTGTCAATTCTGGCACGACGTCCAATAAAATAGTTTCATCAATAAACTATTAGACCAGTGTGGAAAGAATAGTCAGAGGATAGAAATAAAGTGACAAAAGGTCGAAAGAGAGAGACCCTCTTGTCGATACCCATCTGAATTCTGGTCTGCGAATGATTCTACCGAGAATGAGATTATATGGAGTGGCTAGTTCCACATAAGCACATCCTCAGCATGAATCGTTACTTAATCGAAGGATGACAAAAAGAAATTCTCAAGGTTTGACAAACTTCGTCTTAGCTCAAAAACTTTTGTAACTTGATATTTTTCTAAAGAAGAGATTTATTTGCTTCCAGGGGGGTTAAAAGGGGTACATGCCACATCATAAGGCATTAGTACGCAAAGTTTTCCCTTTAAACACTACCTTCGTAATTTCGTCACTAATCTCTAATGTAGGAGATTGTTATTTTCTTATTTTCTTATGAGGGACTAAGCTGGCAATAGGTCATGTCATCGTTGCTAATGACGCATAAGTGTGGGTAGTACTACCTTATATGTAGTCCCAACTGTATGTTCTTATCTTCAAATTTATTTCCTTTTTCAAGCACGTTTCGACAATCAACCACTATGGTTGGAAAGTCTAACGGAGTATGATGCTAAATCATCCCGGATATGGCTTATCCGTCTTAAAAGAAGAATTTTTTTCTCCAGATATCTATTTCTCATAAAAGTTGCAACTTAGGCTATAACATTCTAATGATTTAGTTATTTACTCCAAGTGGCACTATGCCCTGACTCTCATTGCTAGAATGTAGTCTGATCATGAATATAACTCAACTTGGTTTCTTTCTTATTCTATTCTCATAATCGCTAGCATTTGAGCTTAACTTGTCTTTCTTTCCTTTATTAGATTATACTTTTCTTTCCAAGTATGCAGTGACACACTTGGAATTGAAGTGGACTTATTTATTTTGCCACAATGTATTTTACTTGATTATACCACTGGGGTATGCTAAAGTTGAAGGCATTAGCAACGTTGTTCAAAACAATTGCCTTGGCGTACGTTCGACGGAATCATCTCGATCCTCGTGAAACTTCTCGTATCTAGTCTTCTGGCATCTTGCCTTACTCCTTGCATCCTCTTCGCTTGACTGGGGAAGAAAGGAACTTCGTTCCGATCTTAATTTAAGCTTACTTCCTTGAAGCAAGTGTCTAGAGCAACTATGTTCTCTAGAAGAGTTCACTTTTCTGTCTAAGTGATCTAATAACTAGTCTTTACTAAGTTCTTGCGATTAAAAGAAATTTTCAACTTTTAATCATTTAGAGAAAGCATTTTCTCTTTACCTCATTGAGCGTGATGAGTTGGAGTGCCGAGCTTTTGTCAAATGACTATATTTAGTCTAGCGATTCAAGTCCAGACTATACTTTGAAGAAGACTCTTGGGTTTCAGAGCAACCTAGTGCTCTGATACCACTCTGTCACGGCCGCACTTTGCTAATCGATTGCTAAGCTCGGTGATTCGTGACTATGATGGGAATTAACGAATGATTTACAAAAGATGGAAAATTCTGGAATTTGACACGAACATATTATACAACAAACCCCGATAGGTGGACATAATAGACTGATGAAGAACGACACTACTTGTCATAATTCTGACTTGATTTACAACCATATCGAAAGGATTCAGAAATATCAGAGTGTACACAACAGAAATGTGTTTAAGAATACATGTATGAAGACATGAATTACCAAGAGAATTCATCAACTAATACTACTTGCTAACTTTGACAAAAGCACCGCCGGTCACTCTCCCTTCATCCAGCTCAACCTGCACATAAGCAAATCTTCCGCCTTTTCAAATCCCGCCTCTTCACCTACCCGCATAGGGAAACGACACGTGTCCCACTTACTCTGGACTCCAACAGTCGCGCCCCTCCCATCTCCAGCATTATTCAAGCTCGACCTCATTTCAACAAGGCGATATGCATTTCAACTTCGTCGAAATCTTAATTTTGATGGGGCAATGCAGTCCGACCTCGACCTCGTACAAATGAGGCGGTATGCATTTCGACTTCGTCGAAATCTTAATTTCGACGGGGCAATGCAGTCCGAGCTCGACCTCATCCTAACGAGACGGTATACATTTCGACTTTGTCAAAATCTTAATTTCGACGGGGCAATGCAGTCCGAGCTCGACCTCGTCCTAACGAGACGGTATGCATTTCGACTTCGTCGAAATCTTAATTTCGACGGGGCAATGCAGTCCGAGCTCGACCTCGTCCTAATTTCGATAAGGGCAATGCAGCTCGCACTCGACCTCGTATAAACAACGCGGTATGCATTTCGACTTCGTCGAAATCCTGATTTCGACGGAGGCAATGCATCTGATTTCGACATCATCTAACGAGGCGATACGAACTTCAACTACGTCCCAGCTATAAATCCTGTCCTCGCTTCTATACTTTTTTGGGGGGGGGATGTGATAGGATAAGGCCCAGCTACTAGGCCCAAGCACCGGCCCAATATAATTGGACCTTGGCAAATAAGCTCGGCCTAGATGAGCCCGGCCCACTGAAAGGCCCAGAAAACACTTCGGCCGAACAACATAGAAGCTCGGCCGACCCACGATCTCCAACCCACGATCTCTAACCCACGATTGCTGATGTGGCACCCCACGACCTCGGCTGTAACTGCTGCTGGGCGCCTATAAATAGTGATGCTAGGATAGATTGAAGGAGACATTCTGTAACTCGAGAGTATTAATACAAGAAACTCTTTTCTCCGTGGACGTAGATCTAACCAAAGATCGAACCACGTAAACTCTTGTGTTCTTATTTTTCTACAAATGTTACTATCGCACAAATACTCTAAAATCCCGATCGATCACGACGGAGTAAGAAAAATATTACTAATCAATTAAGGGTAGTAGATCATATGAAAACTAATTATTACGTGAAACCTGCAACCCATCATAAAATATTGTATTTTATGCATAAAATGATGCATTTTTTACATAAAATGTTGCATAATAAAATATATTATTTTATATTATTTTTATGCATATAATGCATCATCATGAGAATTTGCATAATAAAATATATTATTTTTATGCATATAATGCATCATCATGAGAATGCAACATTTTATGATAAAAATGCAATACTTTTGTGCATAAAATGCAACATTTTATGATGGGTTGCAGGTTTCACGTAATAATTAGTTTTCACCATAACTCATCCCTATATATATATATATATATATATATATATATATATATGAAAATTGATGGATTGACATTGTCGCCTACAGGGGCGCTCATATATGGAGCTCAACAGATCAAATATGATTTTTCAGTTAAGTTTATTAAATTCTATTAGGGTTAATAATTTCTCAATTAGGGATTCTGACAAAAATGTTCCTACCCACCGTGAGAATACTTAATGTGTCCACCATTAATTTTTTCATTTAAAGTTGAGTTTTTTTTAGTAGGGTTTAGTTTTTAGGGTATATATATTAATATTAGTTTCTTGTATTAGTTTCTCTATTTATAGCATAGTCATGTCATCCTTAGGCATATTAAATGTGCTCACGGTTGGCATTGAAGCATTTCTTGTGTTTATGAATTAAGGTTTGTAGTTTAAATTAGACTTACTTATCCAATTAAGGGTTGTGAATTTTAAATTTGGATTTAATAATTTTAATTATAAAAAAATACGTGTGCAAAAATGAAAACAAATAGAGAAAAGGAAGAAGATAATCAATTAATAAAGCTAAGTTTGCTGCGTAAAGAATGGAAAGAAGAGTGGTCACCAGTCGCTCAGCATATCAACTCCATATATATATATATATAATACGTAAACGGATCTCCATTCTACGTGGAATTATGTAGAATTGTCGTGATTATTTTCTTAAATTCTCGTGGCTTTGGCTATATTAGGCAATAATTTAATCAATATAAATACTATATAATAATATATCTCCATATATATGCATATTATATAATATTTTCCTAAATTTTTATAAATTCATCATCAATCAATTAATATAAAAAGATGATATTCATACAAGATATGCATCATTAATAAAGATATATATTTTTTAACTAAATAAGTATTATACTCCCTCTCTTTTTTCTGAAGTGACTCACTTATATATTTTATACCTTACATATTGAATATAAGTGAGCCACTTCGAAAAACACGGAGGGAGTACATACCATGAGTAAAATATAAGTAATTTATTCATCATTAAATTTATTCATCATTAATAATCTCATAAATCAATATTTTTTTATTTGACATAAAGTGATTATTGTCGAAAAATGTTCATCATTAATACACATATTATTGACATAACAAAAAATTAAACA
Organism: Mentha longifolia; assembly: GCA_001642375.2. NCBI lineage: Eukaryota > Viridiplantae > Streptophyta > Magnoliopsida > Lamiales > Lamiaceae > Mentha > Mentha longifolia. The sequence goes on along the minus strand of CM038111.1, from coordinate 24,548,910 downwards.
TGTTCGATTAGTCACGAAATGCTACCGTCATTAATCTATATATTTTTTTATGATTGTGAAAATATATCATACGAAAACGGATCTCCATCCTACGTGGAATTATGTAGAATTTTATACATACCACGAGTTAAATTTATTCATCATTAAATTTATTCATCATTAATAATCTCATCAATCAATATTTTTTTATTTGACATAAAGTGATTATTGTCGAAAAATGTTCATCATTAATCTATTAGACATATAACGGATGCATTGACATAACAAAAAATTGAACATGTTCGATTAGTCAAGAAATGCTAACCTCATTAATCTATGTTTTTTTTTACTATTGTGAATAACGAGTGAGTTGATATTCAAAATTTAATGGGCGGCTAGACATTTTATCATTCGATATTTATATCAAACAACGGGCAGGTTTATACCCAAAAAATATTATATCCCTGATCAGTAATCCAAACAACGAGCAGTTTCATATTCAAAATGAATATAACTATATGCAACCCAATAAATGTTATCCCTCAAAATAGTTGACTCGTATCTCCAATGGATAATCCAAATAACGGGCGGCTTCATATTCAAAATGAACATAACTACTCGACTTGAGAAATGCAACCCAACAAATGTTATCGCTCAAAACCGTTGACCCAAACAACGGGCAATGTAGTTTTCAAAAAATATTACATTAAAAATGAATACAACTGCCAACAAATGTTACTCTCAAATGGTTGGACCAAATAATGGGAGGCTTGGCATTCAAAATGTATATAAATACCCGAGAAATATTATATCTCCAATGGATAATCTAAACAACGGGCGACTTCATATTCAAAATGAATATAATTATCCGAACAAATGTTACCCTCAAATGGTTGAACCAAACAACGGGGGCTTGATATTAAATATGAATATAATTACCCGATAAATATTATATCTTCGAAGGATAATCCAAACAACGGGCGACTTCACAATAATCCAAACAACGGTGGGCTCGATATTCAATATGAATACAATCACCCAATAAATATTATATCTTCGATGGATAATCCAAACAACAGATGGCTTCAGGATAATCTAAACAACGGACGGCTTCATATTCAAAATGAATATAGCCACTTGACTTGAGAAATGCAACATAACAAATGTTATCCATCAAAATAGTTGGCCCAAACAACGGGAGACATTTGAAATAAATATAACAACTCAAAAAATATTACTTAAAAATGCATACAACTTTTGACAAATGTAAACTTCAAATGGTTGAACCAAACAACGGGCGGCTAGGCATCAAACGAAAATGCCTGAAAAATAATATCACTATTAAATCTATTTTTCTATTACATGTATGATGAACATTTTGAAAAAATAAAATTTGAATAAATAGGACTACTCGAAAACTTTTATTAATCTAATTTTTACCGTGAAATGGACGGCTTGATATTGCATATATGTAATGCTAAATGTGAAATATTGTCTTTCATTTACTTTTTTTTTCTTTTGATATAATTTCATATTAATATTTTAAAATGAACTTTTGCTTTTTTAACAATTTAAAATAAATAATTGGATTATCTTTTAAATTTTACTTTAAAATTACAATATAAAATGATCCCGTCGAATTTCGACGGGCGGTACACTAGGTATATATATATATATACAGTTTGGTTCATATGTTAATAAATCTTGGCGTGTAAAATAGGAATGAATCTGGACCATTGATCTTAGTCAAATCTATGACTGCCATTGATTTAAGCATGATTTCAAAGTACAATAAGCATGACTTTAGTTAAGCATCGATTTGTATAATAAAAAGCATAATTATATAATAAGCATAATTCTATACATATTTAAGCATGATTTTGTATACCTTTAAGCATTTTTCTCATTTTAACACGCAAGAATTTTTTAACACACGAACCATTCCCTATATATATATTGTTAGGATATTATGTAAGGGGGAACTTGAATCAAGTTGATAATAAAAGATGTGTTTTGATTCGATTCTAAAAACCCGAATTTGAATAGAATATTTCCCGTATTATCTTTGATGATCCAACTCTAAAGTCGCAATGTACATTTTAATGTATTAGAAGAACTCATCTGTTAAGGAGTTCTATATGTTGAAGTGTAACTTTAGAGTCTAGTTCAAAGCGTCTCTAAGGTCAGAAGCATGCAAAGCATGCTTGAAGGAAAGCCGGAGCGCCTGTCGGAAGAAAAACTGGAGTGCATGCCGGAAGGAAAGCCGGAGTGCCTGGAAAGCCGGAGCGCACTTCCAGTTCAAAGCGCTTTCCAAGACCAGAGCGTGCTTTCAGAACAAAGCGTCTGCAACAAAGCCACATGAAAGCAGAGCGACTGAACAACTCGAAGAGCGTGCTTAGTTTAAGTGTGAAGGAGCTCACTTTCATTACGCAAAGCGTCTCCACCCTTAGCCGCTTCAGCTGTAATTTCAAAGCAGACTACCCTTGAGCCAAAGCGTCGAACAAACAGGTTACTGCCAGACCACGTGTGCGCTTCAGATTGCTCAAAAGTAGGGTGAGCCGTCCAATCGCCGAATGCGCAGGACTAGGTTCTGACAAGTCAACAACTACTCTCCTAGGACTGTGCACTATAAAGTAAAAAGATCTAATTCGGATTGGACATGGTTAGGTGCACGCAATCTATCTTTCCAACGGATAGATTTGTTTTCCCTCACTATAAATAGAAGGTAAAAACTCATGAAATAAATGAGAGAAAAATATATATGAGTTGAGCCGAGAAAGAAATTATCAAGATATACAATCCAACCTTCTAGCTCACCAACTAGGCTTCATTTTCAAATATCCATAAGCCTTAGAGAGAAATCCTAGCCTTCTACATTGATTTTCATTGTAAAAAGATTTATCATTAGTTGGAAATATTCGAACCCAAACCCAAACCCAAACTGAGAATTTGAATCGAAGTTTGAGAGTTTACTTTGTAAAGGTTGTAAGGCCCATGAGTGCCGATTGTATAAACTCATAGGCTCGTGAGTGCCTATCGCATAAACTCACAGATTTGAGTGAAGTTCATCTCCCAGGAATGGTGATAAGAGTGGATGTAGGAGCAATTGCAACCACTATAAATCTTGTCTAAAGCGCCTGTATGGGACCAACATATATATATATATATATATATATCATGCATATTTATCCCTCCTTCCCTATTTCCACCAGTCGCAGCTCAACGGATTCGCATAGGCCCAAGGTCCGGTCGTGTAGCACCCCAAATATTTTTTTAGCTACATCTATTTATTTATTTATGTGATTAAATTGTTGAGCTCCGTAAATCGCGCTTCTAGAAAATAAGATGAGCATGCAAAAAATTACATGAATTTATTATATTAAGCATTTTTACCTTAATTGCCTGCATGGATAGTTTATAAGTTAATTACACAGTAGTTATATATTTATAATTATATAAATATTAAGTCAAGTATTATTTTTTTAGAATCAGCCCAAATTCCATAGTTGAGCCCAATAAGTTTAAACGTAAAATTACTCTCCCTCAGCCGAAAAGAAATTGCTTTAGGTATGGACTCTTTTTCAAACTTAATGCTCAAGAAATTAGATGTATAGCTCTCAAATTCCAGCCTTATTCATCCACTCAAATTTTAACCCTTTTATTGATAAGTCTCAAAGATACCTATTCATCTAAGGCTTCCGGCTTTCCCCCAGTATAGAAAGAGCCTCTTCCCCTCTCATTCTACACATCGAAAATTCCCTCTCATTTTATACATCGAAAAGCAAGAATTCTCATAGCATTCATGAGGTAAATAGCCATATTTTAGGGTTTAGGGTTCGAAGGTGCGGTGTCGCGCGTCGGCTCCGGAGAAATCTCCTGTAGCAATGGCGTTGTCGACATCCACCGCTCCAATGTTCTTCTATGATTTATCATTACTGCCTGCCATGAATTTATTTTCTTCGGTCGGTCTTCTGTTCTGTAACTATAACTTATATGTGTCTTCAATTGTTTCGGTTGTCTCTCTAAATTTCACGTCTATTGTCGAAGGTGGAGAAAGATTTAGTTAATGAGTATTTTCTTTTCACCAAGTAAGCCATGCTGTCTGTTTCTCTTTCGAAAGGTAGTCGTCGACTAAGTTTAGTCCCAAAGTCTTTCCATTTGTTTCTCTAAGTTACTGCGTGTATATGATATATAAATAAATGATAGATGTAAGTGTTGCATGCTACGTGTCTTCTCATTCTTAAGTTATAGTTATGGATTTTTGCATGCCAAACCATCATCTTCCAATTGTTAGATATAAAGTTTGACTATTGTAACGCCCCGTATTTTTACTTAACTAGTTAGCTAATTAATCTCGATCGATTGTAGCTAAGTAATTCAAATTGATTGAGTTATATTATCAACTTGTAGTATTCAAGATTTCTAGAACTATTGTTTAGAGAACAATAATAAAATCGAGTAACAACTCAACTTCAATGATCAGTTACCAACCTCTAGTAATTAAATTTTTTAAATTATCAATTAAGGAATGATGATGGAATCAAGTAGCGACTTGATTTCTATGTTATTTAGCTTTCAAATAATCAATAAATTTTCGAATGAACGATCGTCGTCCTTGATCACAAGCTAAGCGATGATCGAATAGCTCGAGTAGGAGATAGTTATCGATACTCGATATATATATATATATATATATATATATATATATATATTGGGCCAAGGCCCAATTGATTAATTAGAGCAGGCCGAGCCCACTTGTAGAATTACTAGATCGAACCCGATACATAATTCGCTAAATTAGAACAAGTTATGTTGCAAGGCATAACTTGGATATATATATATATGTGTATATATATATATATATATATATAGAGAAATGATATGCTACTCACCTCCCGGTGGGCACCTTCGTGGGCACCTCGTCGTTTTATCACGTTTGCATTATTTTTTTAATTTTTATTTTTATTATATATTCTAGTATCTTAGAAATTAATTTACAAATCATAAAATCTAAAAAATCAATGTTCAATTTATTTATTTTTATTTTTAACTTCAAAAAATGAGTAATAAAATAAATCGAGCTTCGATTTTTATGTATTTTTTAGATTTTATGATTTGTAAATTAATTTCTAAGATACTAGAATATATAATAAAAATAAAAATTAAAAAAAGCAATGCAAACGTGATAAAACGATGAGGTGCCCACGAAGGTGCCCACCCGGAGGTGAGTAGCATATCATTTCTCTCTATATATATATATATATATATATATATATCTTATAAACCAAGAAATAGTATTGGAATAAATCCTACATTAACACCACAAGAAAGTAGCTTAATCTCTAATTATTTTATTATAGGAAAGTCACATGTCACACAATGAAGTAGGGATCGAATCCCACTTGCTCAGTAAGGTACAGAAGTATCTCTTAAAGTACAATTGTTTTTTACAAAGATAAAACAAACCTAGGGATTCTCTCTAGCCTAAATATGGAAAACAATCAGCCCTTTTTAGGGACCCTAACTAAGCAGCGAAAGTTAGCATCCCTACAGCTAAACCTGCAAACAACAAAGGAAATCAGTCAAACAGAAGCAACAAGACAAGAAGGATTCAAGATTTAAAAATCTGCAGAATAAAAATAAAGGATTCCCTAGCCTACATTTAGAAAAAGAAATCAGCTCCTTAGAGAGATTAAGCTCAGCTGCAGCCTATAGCGCTTCTCGATGTTTTAACCTGCGAAAAGAAGAGGAAGAAGTCAGCCCTATTGCTTCAACGAATGCAGCAGCAGAACAACAACACTAGTAGACAAGGGGAATAGAAAGGGGTAGATTAACAGCTAATAAACAAAGAGGGAAGAAATTCGAAACCTGTAATAAAAGAACAAAAAAATAAAATCTACAGCAAAAGAACAAGAACCAAACCTACAAGAAATCCCTCAAAGGAGACAAGAATAGCACAAAAGAGGCAGCTGAAATACTGCACAAACCATCCAACCAAGTCAACTTACCCCTTTAAGTCATAAGTGCAAACTAGCCTCTATATACCCACCCTTCTCCCCATATTAGAATCACTCCTTCAAAATACTTTCAAGCACAATAGAGAGGGTGAGAACCGATAGAGGGAGTAAGAAGGGAGCTGGGCAGCAGCTAGAAGAAGGAGAAAAGAAGTAGCAAGCCACCATCTTCCCGTTCATTCCCTCCCCAAACTGCAGCAACTACCTTATCCTCTCAGCCCAGGTACACTCAGAACCAATCGAGATATTTTAGTTCAAGCATGCCTTCAATTCTTGTATCACACACTAATTCACCTCAAGCAAAAGAGAACTTAGAACCAATAACAAAAACCCTAAGCAAAATCATAAACTCTAATAACTACTAGCATGCTCTAGATCATCAATAATACTCTATTACCCTATGAAAACACCTACAACTCTGAAAATCCTTAACAACATGAGCCTGCCACGATATCCAAGAATTTACGTTTTGAAGTTATAACTCCCTACCGAGCTCAAGAAGGGAAAACCAAAAAGAAAACTAGAACCTAAGCTTAACAGAAGTTCTCAGACACACACACACACACGTAGGAACACCTGTAGCTCCAAGGAGATATTCAGCAGCAACAAGTAATAAGAACAACAATTCACATACTTGCCTAATTTTCTAAGCTCAAGAACCAAAAACAGTAACACACATACACACACACATTCTTATACTATGAAGACACGAAGCTTAATTCTAGAGAGTAAGTGAGAGGACTCGAACCTCCGTTGGGGCTCGAAGCCCCGACGGCGAAAGAACAGAGCAAAGGGAGCAGACGGCAGCGAGCAGTAGCCACCATCGTCCCAATTAACTCAAATCAACTCTTCATGTCATAAACAAATAGATTGAGAAAATGGGACAACTGTCCCCTAATTCATTCGAATTAGGGTTTTAGTTTAGGATCAAAGTCCTAGAAAATGAGACAGAGAGGAGCGGCATCTGTGGGAGTGAGAGCCACCGGACAGAGACGAACTCGCCGACCAGGGCCAAGCTTGCCGGACAAATCGAGACCACACGGCGCCCTCCAATACGGCGCCATCTCACCAAGGCAACGGAATCCAACTAGTAGCCAGAGACGGCGTGAGTCGACGGAATTTGATGATGAAGGATAGGGAAGAGCCTTGCCCTAGATTTTTGATTTGGGGCTTTTTGTTTCAGAGCTTAATCGAAGGATAATCACAGAGGGAGAATAAGGAAGACAGCCACCGATATTGACTCGTAGACGGCGGCGCCAATCACCGGCCATCGGCCGGGGATTTGAGAGAAAGAAGAAGAGCGCGGGGGCAGAATCGCGTGAGCAAGACATAGAGAGAGGTGCGCGATTGAAGACGAGAAGAGGAATTAGAGCCCTTTTCTTACAACTCGGGTCGGGCCGGGTTCAAGTTGCGGGCCAGGTTTAAAATAAGCGGGTCGAGGGCTGGACTGCTAGTGGGCAGGTATAAATTCTTTTAATTGGGCCGGAGCCCATTTAATCAATTACAAGCCCAAATTTCTAATTAATTATAGATCGAGATATCATTAAATAATTCGTATTCCACTCTCGATTAAATTTTGATAATTCGTAAGGAATTATTTCGCGATTAAAAAGAATTAACTTAAGATAAGTTAATTAACCTAGATTTACCAATCAAGATTTCGTAGCAAAGAATTATTAACCAAGAATTTATTGATTAAGCTAATCAATTACGCAATTAGAATTAATTAGCCAGTTTCGTAATAAATCAAAGATTGATTTATTAATATAAATTTATATGAACTGTTCACATAACGGGATTCGTAACTCGAGCTTAGATAACAGTAACCACGTTACTGGATTTAGAATAACCTCCGATCAGATTTGAAACTAAAATCTTAGATAAGATTTCATTCGTTAGAATACGAATCTTACCTCGATTTTTAATCGAAGGGTACACGAAGGAGGGACAATAGCAGGAGTAGAGATTAAGTCTCGTTGCAGTAAAGAAAAACAACAAGGTGGGCTTTCTATAAAACAAAGCATGTTTTATTAGATCAGTAGTTCTTTTAAAAGTATTGTCATGCCATAAATGTTTTCAGTTTTTGTATGATGCCTATCTGTTATTGGCGCAAGGCCAATTTTATTTAATCGAATTCAGGTCCTTGAGTGATCAGCTATCACACCTGGACTAGTGTACACATCAGTCATGTCACTGCAGATAGTGACCGGTCAGGTGACCGAGTTGAGGTGGCCACCTCCTCGGGCACAAGCAGACTCAGATATGGTAGAATACTACAGAACCTAGACTACAGTCGCTTTTAAGATAACTCAGATTTTCGTGAACATAGGCCTTTTAAGAAAAACCCCCCATGCTCCACTGAGTACTCTGTACTCACGCCCTGTATATTATTTCCGATGTGTAGGTTGAGCAGGATGAAGGGAGAGTGACCGGCGATGCTTTTGTCAAAGTTAGCAAGTAGTATTAGTTGAAGATTTCCCTTGGAAATACATGTCTTCATACATGTATTTTTAAACACATTTCCGCTGCGTACACTCTGATAATTCTGAATCCCTTTCGATATGGTTGTCAATCAAGTCAGAATCATGACAAGTGGTGCCGTACTTCATCAGTCTATTATGTCCACCTATCGGAGTTTGTTCTATAATATGTCCGTGTTGAATTCCAGAATTTTCCATCTTTTGTAAATTATTTGTTAATTCCCACCATAGTCACGAATCATCGAGCCTAGCTATCGATTAGCAAAGTGCGGTCATGACAACTATATATAGGTATATATATATGTATATACATGCACTAGTTGGATAAATTAGCTTTGTACACATATTATCCTTTAAATGCATTATTCTATTATATAAAGTATGATCATATATATATGTATACGTAAAGCTTTTCACAGAATGTTGCATATTATATTTTTAAATTTTTTTGATAAGTGTTATACTTCTTGCATGCCGATTCATTTTAGTAATTAAGATTATATTTTCTTTAGGCGAGGCGCGTAGGACTCAACGGTTTAATTGCAGTTTCCAAGGAGTCAAGTCAAGAAAGGTTAAGGTGGGAGAAAAAGTTGTATTTTCGTGTTTATCCTTATTATACGTTTTACTCAATTGATATGTGTGATATGCATCTTTAGCTTACGAGCTAATGAGAAAGAATTTTCGTCTTCGGACGTAAAATAAAGGAAGTGTCAGCTTCGGACGTAAAATAAAGGAAGTTTCATCCTCGGACGTAAAATAAAGGAAGTTTCGTCTACGGACGTAAAAATGAGAATAAGAAGAAGAACATGTTTACATATATTCTTTTGTAGTAATTCTTATAATATGGATAAATGCAACCCACTGAGTTTATAGTACTCACCCCAAAACTATTTTATCTTTCCAGGAGCAGACTCGGCGATGAGCGGCGTGGTGGATGATGGTGGTGTCGGAATTAATTATTAATAAGCTAGATTAATTCCTGAATAGTATTTTAGTTAAAGACTTCCGCTTGCAAGTATTTGGTTTCGATTTATTTAAGAATTATTTAGTCTATTTATTTTAGAAATTAATAAATGAAGTTTCTTTTTCGTACCAATTATTGTATTTATGAAAACATTACAGAGTGGTATCAGAGCAGGTCTACTTGCCTGTAGACTTGCAAATTTAATAAGTTAAGACCATCATCACCATCACTACGTCGTGCCGAAAGAGGTAAAAGAGTCGTATGTTTTTATGAAGTTATCATTATTTGAGCGTATTTTCTTTTATGTCCTCGAAATTTACTTTAAGGATTCCTTGTAGACGATTAGACAGTTGAAAATTTCAAGGGCCGTTAGTAAGCAGAAAGAGGAACTAATAAAGTTTTATTCTTACGTAGTAAATATATCTTACCTTTGAGGCAATCTTGTGTTAGCAGAATGGCTAGGCAAAAGAAAAACACACAACCACAAGAAGACCAACATGAGGATAGTGAAGAAACGCAATCGGTGAACAACGAGGATGAAAATGGAGATAACAACCAAGAAGTTCTCACCAACCTTACCAACGTCTTTGCGCAGGCTCTGAAAGCAGCGATTCCTCAACAAGCCAACAACCACCAAGAAGGGGGTGGAAATGGGGTGGTGGCACAATTCCGGAGCATGACACTACCTACTCTAAAAGGAAATGAATGGCCATTAGGATCGGAGGAGTGGATTCGTCAGCTAGAGCGCATTTTCAACTACATGCGCTGTACAAATGACTTGAAAGTAACTTGCGCCGTTTTCCAGCTGATAGACGATGCGGGTCATTGGTGGGAATCTGAGACTGCTGCACTCACCGAACAACAATTGAGATCCATCACATGGAAAACGTTCAAGGAAAAAGTGATGGCAAGGTATTTCCCCAAGGCCTTTTTCAAACAGAAAGAAATGGAGCTGATGAATTTGATGCAAGGGACAATGTCGATCTTGGAGTATGAGCAAAAGTTCACCCAATTATGAGACGGGACCTAGCATTGAAGAAATCAATCGGGACTTGCAGCTCGGGGGACCATTGATGAGATCAAGAGCCAAGAAGCTGCAAGGATATTTGCAATGCTACATTCCGAAGAGATTGGAAGATGAAGGAACCAGATGTCATCATTACAAATTGGTGACTTTTACAATTGTACAAGATGATATTTTGGAGGCCCATTAAGAGGAAATGAAACTGAACTTATAATTATTTTATTTTAGGCTCAATTATCACAACATGTTAGGTGATTAATTGGCCCGTTTTTCTTAGGCCCATTACTTGGTATTTTCTGTCCTCTTAGATTAGTATTTATGTTTAATTTTCGTTCATACTCTTCAGACTTGATTGAATGAAAACAGCTTTCACGCTATTCTCTTGTCTCACAAAAACTGAAGATTCTTGGTAGGGTTTGTTGTTGGCACTTCAAACTTGAATTCAATCGACTCGTTCGTGATACCTCGTAGTATCCGGGTTAGTCGAGCCACGAAGATTGCTTGATAATCGCGTTTCAGATCCTTGTAGATTCGGGGTTCGATTCTGGTAATTTTCATCTTTTTTAATTTCGAATTTTGTTAATCCTTTGTTTGATTTTCGTTCTCAGCCATTCTTCATCTTTCATACATCACAAATATCCATTACCCATCGTTCGTATAACCATTCGATCCCAGATAACCCTTAGGTTAATTCTAGATCCGTTTTTGAGCCCTAAATCTGACCCGAAAATAACCGCCGTGTCAAATCAAAAACTACTCGTGCGTTTTTGCTGAATTTTGGATATGTTCTTCATAACCCTAATTCGTGACTTTTGTTGAAAGTTTAGCTTAATCGGACTTGAATAGCTTAGGTTTCTGACGACGCCTATTCAGTGTATTTTCAGTAGGTTTTGAGTATAGTTGGATAGATTGGATTTAGATTGGGAATATTTTGGGGGTTTTAATTTCGGTTCATAGTATAATTAGGAGTCCTAATTTCAGTTATATCTTTGGGTCGAGTCCTTTCGTAACTGACGTTGTTCGTGTCCTTAGCTTCTGCGTATACTGTGCTCGCATCACCCAACTATCACGCTATGCTCCTCACATGGTTGACACAGACGAGAAGAAAGCGTGGTGTTTTGAATTCGGATTGCGCCCTGAGACCTCACATCATACTCTGATGTCCTGCAACGAGCTCAAGTAGTGGCCGCACGTCTGAAACTGGAGGATCCAGCCGATAAACCTCCAAGCTCGGGTGAGAAGAGACGTTGGGATAGTCAAGACAAAGGAAGGAGCTTTCAGCAAGAGAAGAAGTCTAGACCGAATGAAGGGAACAACCAAGGGTTACCACCAAACAAGCCTCTCTGCCGGCAATGTCAGCGTTATCATTTTGGGAAATGTAGAGTTGGAGAGAATGTGTGTTTCAGATGCTTCCAAGGAGGGCATATGGCCTCAAATTGCCCAAATGGATGGTTCACAAACCCCAACAACAACAGTAATGCCGGACGGAACCAGAATGCTAGTGGGAGAAATCAAAACAATGCTAGCCAAAGAGGGAATGCACGTGTCTACGCCATGAACCAGGATGAGGCAAATGAAGATGGTCAGACCATGACAGGTACTTTACCCATACTAAACAAGTCTGCTTTGGTACTCTTTGATTCTGGTGCTTCACATTCGTTTATTGCCAAGAGATTTTATGAAACTGTTGCTGAAAAATGTGTTGAGGAAACTTATTTCCTAAGGGTATCCATTCCATCGGGAAAAATGATAGAGATAGATCGCCTAGTTAAAGGGGTACAATTGGCTTTTGGAAAGGAGACTCTTGAAGCTGAACTTTTCATATTAGAGATGAATGAGTTCGATGTGATTCTTGGCATAGACTGGATGAGCCAAAATCATGCGGTAATCAAGTGTCGGGAGCTTGAAGTGGTGTTTCAACTTCCCAAAAATGAATAGTTTACATTTCATGGAAGCAGGACGAAGAGATCGCCTAACCTCATATCCACCATGAAAGCAGTCAAGATGTTGAGAAAAGAGGATAATCTGGTATTTTTGGTAAATGTGGTAAGCACCACACCCGCTGAGGTAAAGATGGAGGACATTCCTATAGTGAGAGAGTATCCGGATGTTTTTCCGGAGGACATATCCGGGATCCCACCAGATAGGCAAGTGGAGTTCACGATTGATTTGGTACTAGGAGCAGCGCCGATATCCAAGGCACCTTACAGGATGGCACCATTGGAACTAGAAGAGCTAAAGATGCAAATCCAAGAATTGCTAGATAAAGGATTTATCCGACCGAGTGTATCACCCTGGGGAGCACCAGTCTTGTTCGTGAAGAAGAAAGATGGGTCAATGAGAATGTGCATCGACTATCGTGAGCTCAACAAGCTTACCATCAAGAATAAGTACCCGTTACCGAGGATTGAAGACCTATTCGATCAACTGAGAGGTGCAGGAGTTTTCTCAAAGATTGATTTGAAATCGGGATATCACCAATTGAAGATCAAGGAGTCTGATATCTTAAAGACAGCATTTCGGATGAGGTACGGACATTACGAGTTCACAGTAATGCCGTTTGGGCTATCAAATGCACCAGCTGTTTTTATGGACTTCATGAACCGGGTATTCCACCAGTACCTGGACAAGTTCGTCATAGTTTTCATTGATGACATTCTGGTATATTCGAGGGATCAGACTCAGCATGTAGAGGATCTAAGGGTGGTGCTAGAGACACTCCGAAAGGAAAGATTGTATGCTAAATTTCAAAAGTGTGAATTTTGGCTTGATCGAGTGGTGTTTCTTGGATATGTGGTGTCGGCACAAGGAATAGAGGTCGATCCGTCAAAAGTGGAAGCTGTCAACAGTTGGAGTCAACCTAAGAATGCAAGTGATGTCCAAAGCTTTTTAGGTCTGGCGGGTTATTACAGGTGTTTCATCGAAGGTTTCTCAAAGATAGCTGGCCCAATGACAAAATTAACAAGGAAGGGAGTTTCGTTCAAATGGGACGAGAAGTGTGAGAAGAGCTTCCAAGAGTTGAAGAAGAGATTAACAACAGCACCCGTGCTAACAATTCCTGAAGGATCAAAGGGGTTCGTGATCTATTGCGATGCCTCCAAGCAAGGACTTGGTTGTGTTTTGATGCAGCATGACAAAGTGGTTGCCTATGCATCGAGGCAACTAAGAGTTCATGAGCAAAATTATCCTACTCATGATTTGGAGCTGGCCGCGGTGGTTCACGCATTGAAGATTTGGCGTCATTTTCTCTATGGAGGAAAATGTGAGATCTACTCCGATCACAAGAGCTTGAAGTATCTCTTCACTTAGAAGGAGCTGAACATGAGACAAAGGAGGTGGCTGGAGCTGGTGAAAGATTATGATTGTACAATCCATTATCATCCTGGAAAAGCAAACGTGGTAGCAGATGTACTAAGCAGAAAAGGGAGCCTAACATCTATTCACACCGCCGAGTTGATTCGAGAGTTATCTAACTTGAGAATCGAGGAAGTACCTAGCACGGAAAGCACTACATCAATGATGGCGGCTCTGACCATTCAACCAACACTACGTGATCAAATCAAGGAGGCACAAGAGGGTGATAAGTTCTTGCAAAAATTAAAGAAGCGGGTTATGGACGGCAATATTAAGGGATTTCTTTTGGCAACCGATGGAGCACTAACCTATGAAGGGATAATCTGTGTACCTAAGGATGCTAAAGTAAGAAGACAAATTTTGGAGGAAGCACACGCCACACCCTACTCTATTCATCCGGGAGGAACGAAGATGTATCAGGATTTGAAGAAGCATTTTTGGTGGAGGAACATGAAGAGATCGATTAGAGACTATGTTGGGAAGTGCATGACATGTCAACTAGTCAAGGCCGAGCATCAACGACCAAGTGGTTTACTTGAACCACTTGAGATTCCAGAGTGGAAATGGGAGAAGATAACAATGGATTTCGTGGTAGGACCAAAAATTGTGAAGGAAAACCATGCGATCTGGGTAATCGTGGACAGACTCACCAAATGTGCTCATTTCTTACCTGTGAAGATGACAAATAGTATGGAGAAGCTAGCAGAGATTTATGTGGAGGAGATCTTGAGGCTGCCCGGTATTCCAGTTAGCATCGTGTCAGATCGTGATACAAGGTTCACCTCAAAGTTTTGGAGAAGCTTACAAGAGGCTATGGGAAAGAAGTTGAACTTTAGCACAGCATACCACCCACAATCGGATAGGTAGTCGGAGAGAACAATTCAGACGCTCGAAGATATGTTGAGAGCATGTGTTCTTGATTTTGGTGAAAATTGGGAGAGGCAATTACCGTTAGTGGAGTTTGCCTACAACAATAGCTATCACGCTTTGATAAGTATGGCCCCGTACGAAGCTTTATATGGAAGGAAGTGCAGATCACCGGTGTGTTGGAATGAAGTTGGCGAAAAAAGGTTTTAGGACCTGAGATCGTGGAGAAGACTGTTGCAGTGATCAACAAAATACGTGATCACATCAAGATTGCTCAAGATAGGCATAAGTCTTACGCAGACTCTAAGAGGCGAGATTTTCACTTCGAAGTGGGCGACAAGGTGTTTCTGAAATTGTCTCCGATGAAGGGGATATTTCGAATTGGCAAGGGGAGCAAATTAAGACCTCGTTATATCGGGCCATTTGAGATACTCGAGCGAGTAGGAGGACTGGCATATCGACTTGCTTTACCACCAAATTTGACTTTGATTCATAATGTGTTCCATCTTTCTTCTTTAAGGAGGTATATCCATGATCCGACCAACATTGTGAATCACGTTGAATTAGGATTGGATAAAGACTTGACCTATGAGGAGTACCCGACTGCAATTGTTGATAGGAAAGTTCACATGCTAAGAAATAAGGAGGTTGCCTTAGTCAAAGTCCAATGGAGTAGGCACGATAAGAGCGAGGCCACGTGGGAAAAGGAAGATGACGTTAGAGCTAGTTATCCACACTTGCTAGATTCAAGTAAGTAATTTCGAGGACGAAATTTTTAAAAAGGAGGGGAGGATGTAGCACCCCAGATATTTTTTTTAGCTACATTTATTTATTTATTTATGTGATTAAATTGTTAAGCTCCGTAAATCGCGCAGCTAGAAAATAAGATGAGCATGCAAAAAATTATATGAATTTATTATTATATTAAGCATTTTTACCTTAATTGCCTGCATGGATAGTTTATAAGTTAATTACACAGTAGTTATATATTTATAATTATATAAATATTAAGTCAAGTATTATTTTTTTAGAATCAGCCCAAATTCCATAGTTGAGCCCAATAAGTAATTAGGATGTTTTCCTTTAAACGTAAAATTGCTCTCCCTCAGCCGAAAAGAAATTGCTTCAGGTATGGACTCTTTTTCAAACTTAATGCTCAAGAAATTAGATGTATAGCTCTCAAATTCCAGCCTTATTCATCCACTCAAATCTTAACCCTTTTATTGATAAGTCTCAAAGATACCTATTCATCTAAGACTTCCGGCTTTCCCCCAGTATAGATAGAGCCTCTTCCCTTCTCATTCTACACATCGAAAATTCCCTCTCATTTTATACATCGAAAAGCAAGAATTCTCATAGCATTCATGAGGTAAATAGCCATATTTTAGGGTTTAGGGTTTAGGGTTTAGGGTTCGAAGGTGCGGTGTCGCGCGTCGGCTCCGGAGAAATCTCCTGTAGCAATGGCGTTGTCGACATCCACCGCTCCAATGTTCTTCTCTGATTTATCATTACCGCCTGCCATGAATTTATTTTCTTCGGTCGGTCTTCTGTTCTGTTACTATAACTTATATGCGTCTTCAATTGTTTCGGTTGTGTCTCTAAATTTCACGTCTATTGTCGAAGGTGGAGAAAAATTTAGTTAATGATTATTTTCTTTTCACCAAGTAAGCCATGCTGTCTGTTTCTCTTTCGAAAGGTAGTCGTCGACTAAGTTTAGTCCCAAAGTCTTTCCATTTGTTTCTCTAAGTTACTGTGTGTATATGATATATATATAAATGATAGATGTAAGTGTTGCATGATACGTGTCTTCTCATTCTTAAGTTATAGTTATGGATATTTGCATGCCAAACCATCATCTTCCAATTGTTAGATATAAAGTTTGACTATATATAGGTATATATATGTATATACGTGCACTAGTTGGATAAATTAGCTTTGTACACATATTATCCTTTAAATGCATTATTCTATTATATAAAGTATGATCATATATATATGTATACGTAAAGCTTTTCACAGAATGTTGCATATTATATTTTTGAAAATTTTCGATAAGTGTTATACTTCTTGCATGCCTATTCGTTTCAGTAATTAAGATTATATTTTCTTTAGGCAAGGCGCGTAGGACTTAACGGTTTAATTGCAGTTTTCAAGGAGTCAAGTCAAGAAAGGTTAAGGTGGGGGAAAAAGTTGCATTTTCGTGTTTATCCTTATTATACGTTTTGCTCAATTGATATGTGTGATATGCAGCTTAGCTTACGAGCTACTGAGAAAGAAGTTTCGTCCTCGGACGTAAAATAAAGGAAGTTTCGTCCTCGGACATAAAATAAAAGAAGTTTCGTCCTCGGACGTAAAATAAAGGAAGTTTCGTCTACGGAAGTAAAAATGAGAATAAGAAGAAGAACATGTTTACATATATTCTTTTGTAGTAATTCTTATAATATGGATAAATGCAATCCACTGAGTTTATAGTACTCACTCCAAACTATTTTATCTTTTCAGGAGCAGACTCGTGCGACGAGCGGCGTGGTGGATGATGGTGGTGTCGGAATTAATTATTAATAAGCTAGATTAATTCCTGAATAGTATTTTAGTTAAAGACTTCTGCTTGCAAGTATTTGGTTTCGGTTTATTTAAGAATTATTTAGTCTATTTTTTTTTAGAAATTAATAAATGAAGTTTTTTTTTCGTATCAATTATTTTATTTATGAAAATTGGGGTGTTACAAGTCATGACAAAATATGTTTAAATGAGTAGAGAAGTTATAAAATTACATCATTTATTTGAAAGTTTATAATTATAGTTTTATAATTAGTGTAGCATCCGTCGAAATTCGACAGGAATCATTTCCTATCATAATTTTTAAATAAAATACATAAAAAAAAATAATATAATTGTTATTTTAGAAAATAATTTGAAAGAATTCATTAAAAAAAATTGTTAACATTGAATAATATTAGAAAAAATAGGTGAATAAAATACAACATTTCCCATTCAATTTTATATGGTTTGAATGTAGTACCACCCGTTGATCATGAGATAGCATTTGTCAAATAATAATTATTATTAAGTAGTCGCTTTAAAATAAATAATTAATAACATGGTGAACGTTTACGTGCCAAACAAGTCCGTTTTTGACGTTTTCATTTAACAACATTTATGCACTAGACTATTTTGTTAGGATCGGATCGAAAAACGCAGCGGAAATATTTATTTTTTTTCTTTTCGATTTTACAAATGAAATAACGATTACTTCATTTGTTGGTATTTTGAGTTCACGTTAACAAGACGTATCGAATCAAGATCAAATCTTGCGCACCTTTTCGCACTCCGGCTATAGTAGGGATTGAAGCAATCGATTGCTCGAACTCGCAGGGATCCAATCGTCTGCCCTCTATCAAGTCCAAACTAAGTAGAATGAATCTAGTATATAGAGATATTGCTAGTTATCTCCACACCCAAGTTTTTATAGTATAAATCAGAGAGAAGAACCGATAAGACGCAGAAGAGAATCTGAAGAAGACACGACGACTCTCATTAAGAGAGAAAAACGGCCCTCCTTTTAAATCAAATATTAATTCCATCATTATGGAATTAAATCCCTTCCTATGGTTACTAAGCCCACAAACGAAAGTGTGGCTAATTTTTCTTCTTCCCAATTATATATATATATATATCTCACATATATATATATATATATATATTTATTGATTTAACTATAAATATAAAATTATAAAATTAATCAAATTAATTTTATATTAAGTTAATCTCATTAATTTAATTGATACATTCTAACTTATTGTGTGTGACCCTCATAAGTTCACAACTAATACTAGCTAGTAGTAGACTTGTAACACATTACAACTTAATTGAATAACATTTATTCAATTAATTTATCCAATAAATTAATCTAACTTGAAATTAATTCTTTAATTTCAAGAACCTACAAATCATGAGAACATCTAGCAAGTAGCATGATTATCTAGTACTAGGTGAAATAGCGAGTAAACCAAATTTAATTACGAATCGTTATACACGTACGGTCCTTTTATTATCTAATTTCCCAATTGAATCTTGAGTATGGAAGAAAACTCAAATAATCCAATATTTACGTTTTCATTTAATTCAACAACTCATTATGAATGAATATTCATCATGCCCTGGCCAAGGTCTTCGAGTTATGAATAATAAAAAACTGTAGGAAATTCTCTCGATAAAATTGAGTAATAGATTCTTTATTGACCACTCATTAATCTCCTTGTTCGTTCGAATCTCATCTAATATAAATCTTTTACGATTGTCAAGCAATCAGAAAATATATCAAATATGAAACAAAATTCACACAAGATTACTATGGTGTCTCAAGTCCGAGGACTAACCGTGCACTATCGCAATTTAGAAATTCTTATTTCGATAATATAAATTCTATATAAGAATTTCTAGCGGGTCAGTTCAGTGAACTTGTTCTCTAACAAGACCCACGTATATATACTTGCGTCAACTACGCTGATATTGATGAAACGCAATATTCTCATCTTATGAGCATATATCATACGTGCGAATGATATTTGACAATTCAATGTCCTATCTTGAATAGTCATTTCACTCGGAACTAATTTAAGACCAAAGTTTGAAGATATATTTCATAATCACCAGCATATGCGTGATCATATCTTATAACATAAAATGGTCTAAGGACTTTATCTAAAAGTGCATTTGTTAAATAAATAACAAACATAATAGATAAAGAAATGCCTTTATTAATATAAATTCCAATAAGATTGAATTTACATATAAATTAAAAAGAGTAAAAATGACCAATATAATTGGTGCGCCGGGTGTAACTCTTTCATTTTTGGCATGCATTTTGGGTGTCGAACATTAGATGTTGAGAAATATTTTAGGTCCCACTTGATATAGTTTATTAAAATACTAGATGTAGTGTATAATACGCTATATCAAATATGACCTAAACTTTATCTTAACATCCACTATTCGGCACTTCAAAATACGTACCGAAAGATCCGGTGCATAAATATGATGGATAGAGGGAGAATTTGAAAATATATAATAATGAATATAATATTCAGATTAGTTTTATTTTTAAGGTATCTCAATTCACCCATTGTTCATGTTGCTAAATAAAATTTAGAACCCTTATTTCCACATCTACGGGTGCCTACCCTCTATCAAAATTTGAGAGGATACATATGAATGTTTTTTCTTTTAAATTTTCAAGAGAAACACTCATTTTATTATGATGCATTGTATATTTTATCTGTCTCATCTATCTTGGTCTATTTACCATTTCAAGATGTTCCATTTATGATGGTCAATACCCGAATTGGGAAAAATTATAATCTTAATTAAATTAACTTAATATATATATTATAATCTACGAACTTCTCATCTACTCACCCTTCTGCACATACCACAATATATTTCAACTGTCGGATTTTAAATTATAATTTGTTTATTTTTAATTTTTATATTAAATTAAAGACCTCGATACAAACTTTCATTTAAGATTCATCATATGTTTTTATGAATCTATGTCAATTAGTTGTGTTCAAGTGATCATTTCATTATTTTTCATTTACATATATTGTAATTTAAAAACTGATAATATCTTGGAAAGAGGTATATATAAAATTCAATATACCAAATTTCATGACTTTCATAATGTGGTTTTCAACCCACATTATATTTTCGATCGAGCTCCAACCCATTTAAAAAGTCATAATTTAAAAAATTATAAACAAACGAAAGAAACAACTATTGATGTCATGTGAACTTGTACCGTTTTTGCATATTAATTTACATATCCGAGGGGAAAATGTTAAATGAACCACAATTAAAAGATTTCACTTATCCATGACCAAGTCAGCGTGTATACAATTATTATTACATCTACATTAAGCCATAAACACTAAAGTCAATTAATACAGTCCACATCAAATTTAGCACCCAAGTTAAATGTTTTCACATATCATTCATAGAATATGGCACGTATTTAATATTACGACTGCATGGATTAAATATACTCTGAATTAGGAAAGCTAATTTATTTAATTCTTTCTTCTCTCGGAATTAACAGTTAATGCGCATTCCAACTAAATCGATACACTTACAAATTCAATTTAACTTTCTTTCTTGAAATTCAGACTGCAACTGATTTGGTAAAATGCATATAGCACATATAATGCGTGGAAGGTTACGTAACGGCAATCAAGATTTCTTGTGGTGAATATTTTTCTTCAAGAATCAAAGATGATCCAATTTTCATGCCAATTAACAGCAAATAAATACCACTCCATCACTTCACTATTAGCTTAATCACACACACACACACACACTAAAAACCCCATGAAGACTAAGCTACTACGAGTCTTTGCATTTTGTGCTTTGCTTTGCCTTGATCAAATTCATAGTTTCAACAATGCCCGCGACGAAAGTGAGAGACAGGTACGCAGTATCCGATTTTAACGAAGTGAAATATGAGATGTAATCAATATTGTATAAACATGAAACTGAGAATTTGTTTATGTTGATGATATATATGAAACAGCCATACATTGTTTACATGGGAGAATTGCCAGAGAAGACAAAGTCCCTTCACTCCTTAGTGAATTCACATCACACCATTCTTTCAGAAGCAATTGGAGAGTAATTAAATCTAAATCCTATATATAATTTTATATTACAAACTCTTGAAGCAATATTATTCTAAAATCTAGAATTTGATGGTGCAATTTTCAGTGAAATAGTAGCAAGAAAATCGAGAATATATAGCTATCGGAGGAGCTTCAATGGCTTCGCAGCTCGACTGATGCCACACGAAGCCGAGTGGCTGTCGAGTATGTGGTTGTGTATAAACATCACTAGCTCCACTTCAGTCAAATGTGTTCATGCTAATAATGTATTTTTGTTTTTATTAGAGAGAGAAGGTGTTGTTTCTGTGTTTCCTAACACAGAGCAGAAGCTGATGACTACAAGATCATGGGATTTCCTAAGAATGACTAGGAAAGTGAAGAGAAATATTAGGTTCGAAACGAACATGATAATAGCTGTTCTTGATACAGGTCAGAGAAACTCACCTTATGTATAATGATAGAGACCGAGTCTCGATTTCGTCCTTATTTTCCTTCGAATGTTGGCTCGATTTCTGCAGGAATATGGCCGGAGTCTCCTAGCTTCAATGATACCGGAATTGGGGCCCCGCCCCGTAAGTGGAAGGGCACGTGCGCGGATGGAGCAAACTTCACCGGCTGCAACAAGTAAGTTCGGAATTCAAAGAATCGGACATCTTAAGTTATTCATATATAACTGTTATTTACCTTTAACCTCGAAACAGCAAGGTTATTGGAGCACAGTACTTTGATCTCAGCCAGAGCTCATCTGAAGGAACTCCGGTGGACATCGAAGGACACGGGACACACACGGCCTCGACAGCTGGTGGCGTGGCCGTGGAGGTGCAAGCTTGTACGGAATTGCGAAGGGCACCGCACGAGGGGCAGTGCCATCGGCCCGAATAGCAAGCTACAAAGTTTGTTGGGGCAACGGGTGCCAGGACATGGATCTCCTTGCAGCATTCGACACAGCCATTGCTGATGGAGTGGACGTGATATCGGTGTCCGTAGGCGGGGCTGGACGCAGCTTCAGCGAAGATCCGATAGCCATCGGGGCCTTCCATGGGTTGAAGAAGGGGGTGGTGACAGTTTGCGCAGCAGGGAACGAAGGGCCTTATCCTGGGACTGTGCAGAATGTCGCACCATGGATCATGACTGTGGCTGCAACCACCATGGATAGGAAGCTTGTTACTAGTGTCAAATTGGGCAATGGAGAAAAGATCACAGTCTCTCTCTCTCTCTCTCTCTCTCTCTCATGCATGATGAAATGAATATGATTTATTACCCAATTTTCTTTGCAGGGAGTAGCAATCAACACATATGTGCCTAAGAATGATTTCTACCACTGACTAATGGAGTCGAAGCGAAAAATACGAGTGCATATATATATGGAGATGCCAGGTACCTTAACACAGCTGATTTCTGCTTTATCTTCTCTCCCTTCCTGAAACAAAATGATTCAACTATAGAGAATCAACCAAAATTACTACAACAACGAAAAGAAACAACAGATATTAAATTTTCTTGACAGTGAATGTGAATACGGAACACTGGATCAGAACAAGGTAAAAGGGAAGATCATATACTGCCAGGGATCAGGTGGTGATTCTGTGGTCCCAAAACTAGGCGGAGCAGGCACAATTATGTCCGATGGGCAGTTTGATGATTCCGCATTTACTATAATCGGACCAGGAACTTATGTCAGTGCAGAAGATGGTCAAAGGATTAATAACTACATAAATTCCACAAGGTAGCTCATGACTTCGTTCCACAATTAAGTATATATAACCTGTGCCCAACCACTTAATCTTTAACATAATTGTCTGTCGTCTCTCTAGATCAGCTGAAGCTGTGATATATAAAACGAAATCGGTCAAAATGGCTGCACCTGCAGTATCTTCTTTCTCAGCTAGAGGACCTCAACACTTGAGTGCTAATTTACTCAAGGTAAGATCATCTTTATCTCACTCTCGAAGACCCTCTTAATTGGTTCGTTTCTTACTGCTGACTCGAAGATTTTCACAGCCCGACATTTCTGCACCCGGGGTTAACATATTGGCTGCCTACACGAAATTCACCACTGTAACCGGAGTAGTGGGAGATACTCGAGTGGTGAAGTACAACATCCAGTCCGGGACTTCAATGGCGTGTCCTCATGTTTCAGGGGCAGCTGCTTACGTCAAATCATTCCATCCTAATTGGTCCCCTTCAGCCATAAAATCAGCTATAATGACTACTTGTAAGTAAGAAGCTTCTCTATCTTTTCTGAAATGAAACGCATCATCTACCTAAACAAGAATCCTCTTCATTTGACAGCAAAAAGATTGAAGATTGAGCCAGTGGGTGCCGAATTCGCATCCGGTTCAGGACTACTAAACCCAAAAACAGCACTACATCCGGGTCTGGTTTACGATATTAACATAGTATCCTACGTAAGTTTCCTCTGCAAACAAGGTTATCAAGACAAAGACATAGCGCTACTCACCGGAAGCAAGAAATACAATTGCTCTAGCGTTCCAAGAGCAAAAGGAGCTGATGGCCTCAACTATCCTTCCATGTACCTGCAAGTGAGGAGTGAGGAGACAGTCATCTCAGGAGTATTTTATCGGACAGTGACAAATGTTGGCATCCGTAGCTCAACGTACAAGGCCATTGTTACCTCACCTGCGGGTCTTTCTATCGAAGTCACCCCCAATGTAATGACATTTACCCGACCTAATCAAAAGAAGTCATTTAAAGTGACGGTAGGAGGGAAGCCTCCTCAAGACGGGGCTTGGTACCTTTCTGGATCACTGTTGTGGAGTGATTCCAGGCATAATGTTAGAAGCCCGATTCTTGTATCCTCCGACACATATTAGAGCAATTATGTGGAAAATACTCACTTTGACATGCAGATACTTCCTCCCTCAATCTGCTGATGCAGATCGATTTCCTATGAACAGAGCACAAAAGGAGCTTATTAAGACTGTCATCAGATGAAATTCGTTATTGTAATATTAAAAAAAGAAAAAGAAGACAACAAAGAAAACATTAAAAAAGAATTCAGAAGATAACATAAATCAGCACATTATTGTTCTTAGGCTTTGCAGCAGTGTTCAGAAAACGATACTTATAAGTTACAGACAGTTTCTCCTCCTAGATATAGCATACAGCGAGCTAAACACACAACTCCAGTAATATATACAGTGCTTGTTGTGTTACAGTTACAGATGTTGGCTTTCTTCTATCTCAGTAATCGGACTCTCAATAAAATTAACCAAAATCTTATGTTAGTGACTGTCCACGCAGAAATTTCTCGTTCAGTTGATTCCTTTTCTAGCTTATCCAAAAACTCAACTTATTACCACGACTAACTTCAACTAAAGTACAAAGTACCACTTCCCTTTGTTGCTTAGACTTGAGAGTTGGCAGTATGAGTATGAGCTTGATGATACTTCACAGTCCTTAGCATCCTCAATTCCTTCCTTCTCCTCCTAGCCCTAATCGCTGAAAACACATTATCCTTTGATGAAAGCGCTTTGTTTTCAACCAAAAACTGATTGTCTGAAGACGAAAAATATCTACACTGATGAGCGGAAGGAGTCTAATATGTTCTATTCTCAGTATCGGAGCACGAATGAAGCAATGGACCATAACTGGGGAAGGGGAGTATCCAAGGTAGAGGAAGTACAAATAAGGAGGAGTTTTGCAGTTCAGTTTGAAGATGAGATGGGTATTGGTGTAAAGAAAGAAGAAAAGAGATAGTTTTCGCCGTGAGAATTTTATATTCCTTGAATGAGTATATATACAGATATACAAACGAAGCTAAACTCTCTAGGAGATCCGAATATCATGGATCAAAATAACAGATCCTATCTAAATAAGGAAAATATATACAAGAGAATAAATACAAATATTTATTCAATCTTATCCGTAATAATTGGAAGTGGATGACGTTTGATGAAGGAACTGATGGCCAGAAGAAAGGAGTTAAAGAAGGCTGGTTATACGAAGAAATTGGTGAGCTAGTAGTAGCAGAAGTAGGATTCTCCGCATGGGATGAGTTTGGCTCTTTTATTTCTCTTGATTCAGCCTTCGCACTAGCCACCTAGAAATCCAAAACATTAAGGGGTCGTTTGGTTCAAGTTGGGAAACGGAAAGGGAATAGAATCAAGTGAAGTAAGAGAATGGTAATGATAAGGGTTACTTTTATTAAGTGTTTGGTTCAATGATGGAAATGAGTCACTTATAAGGGGTTCCCTTTCTCCTTGTTTC
The DNA here is from genome assembly GCA_001642375.2 of Mentha longifolia. Taxonomy (NCBI): domain Eukaryota; kingdom Viridiplantae; phylum Streptophyta; class Magnoliopsida; order Lamiales; family Lamiaceae; genus Mentha; species Mentha longifolia. The sequence goes on along the minus strand of CM038111.1, from coordinate 24,523,345 downwards.
CCCTCCTTCTTGAGGGGTAATAATGTAATGGATTGAGTTACGCCCAAGTAAGAGAAATGGATAACCTATTATTTAAACCCAAACAAAAAGTAATGGAATTAATTACTTGTTTCCCTTTTCATACTCAAAAAATGGTGAACCAAACATGGGCTAAGTATCATAGTCTATGTTTCGAGGAAAAACCAAGCTACCTGGAGTCGAATGTAGGTCCTACCTGAAGTTTGAGAAGTTTATTTCTACTTTTCAAAGAATTATACGCCTCAGTTGCCAGCTCCTTTTCCTTCTCACCAAAATCCAACAAATATAAACAAACGTAAGTTCAGTGCTTTCAAAGTTTTACAAGAAAAATAAAAAATAAAATGACAAAATATTGATTGTACTAAACTGAAGTAGGAAAAATACCTTTTTCAAATTCTCATTTTCCTCCGACAGATCAACTGCTTTCCTCGTCAACTCAAGGTGCATAGCCTAACAGGAAGGCAAAATGAAAAAGATGAGCAAATATCTAGTGCTACACCAAAAATAGTCAGTGCTCGCATTTCATAAGATATAGAACACCAACTCCATGAAGCTCTCACAAAATAAATGCCCTAAAGACAAAAAAAAATATGAGACTAAGGCTCCGTTTTGTAGGCAAGATGAAGACAAGATGAGATGAGTCATCTCCCTTCATCCGGCGTTTTGTAGCATTTTACAAAAAGTGAAAAGCCCAAACATCATCTACCCGGCCCGTTGCTATTTACTGTTTTTCCCACTTGACTCAACTCTCCAAAATGGTGAGTTGAAGGGAGATGACCCTCTCTTCTCACTTTGTAATAATAATAATAATAATAATAATAATAGGACTCAATAATATTTTAATAATGTAGATTGCAGTTGTTGTTAAATAATAATAATATTAATAATATTTTATAGATATTGTCGGTTATAATTATATAATTAATAAATAAATATGACTCAATAATAATAACAATAATATTATTAATAATAATTCATTATTATTGTTATTATTATTAAAAAAAAATTATCTCACTTTAAAAGATTTGCTACCAAACAACATATGATTCATTCATCTTGAATACTATTCATATGAGTCATCTAGAGATGACTTCAAAAATGTACCAAACACTGCCTAAGTTAATATGATTAGTACATATAAGAAAAGCACTACAACAAAAATCCGTCCTCAAAAGAAAAATAAAACATAACAACCGGAGCAGAGTAGCAAGCCACAAAAGTTCCTCCTAGCTTTCCAGGTAACAATGTTTGCTTGTTTGTCATAAGAAATCATGAAGATTGTATTCAGGTTCATTAACAGTGAAGGGAAAACATAATCCGTGACGGGGTTGTTTGATGAGGCACATTGAAACAGTATAAATCTTTTTTACTATACATGATGCTGGCAAATGAATCGGGAGTGGAAGGAAGATGCATACTATCTACCTAATAATTGCTGTAATAGCAATAGCCAGTGATAAACCACCAATAGGAAACAAAAAAAAGAAATTAACAGGTAGAGTAAAATTACCTGCCTACGGCGAATTGTCTGCCGAGCAGATTCTCTATTAGCTAATATTCGACGAAGCCTCCGTGCTTCCTTGTCAGCCTAAGAGTCAGGAAACTATGAGAGTTTCTGATCTGGACATAACAATGGGAACAAATTTTTACTTTGTACCTCCGTTAAATTTTGCCTTAACTTGGTAGCAGAATTCCACCTATTATTTTTACTGCCTAGTTTGCTGGGTGAATTTCTATCAGTGACACCAGAGATCAAAGCACTCAAAGCCATTCTGTATGTGTTTTCTTGGAAAGAAGCCACTGCTTGATCCTGATATACACAAATAGATTTTTCAAGCCCAGCAAAGAATGCGAGGTAGTACCCTGGAAAGACATCGCATTCTTAACATTAATTCAAGATCAATTCAAAAGCAGTAGAACGAGAAATTCGCTAGGCGAATGATGTTTGGGGTGGATTGCATTTTCTGCAAATAACGAAGATCACAACCACAAGCATATAGATAATCAACATAATCAGACTACTAGACTAGGAAAAAATGATTAATAACATGAACATCAAGGTTGTTGGTCAGAGGCAGAGCTGAGCTATATTTTCAGATCACACACAAAAAACGCACATAGATTCATCTTAGTTTCCAAGGGCCAGAACACAAAAGGTGTTTGAATTCAAGATCAACAACTCCTTCTTATGTATATTTGTAATTGATCGATCTTGTTTTCGTAGGTAATTTAAGGAACGCCAATAATGAATAAAAGAACACAAAAGTAAAAGAAACACACATAAATTATATGGTTCGATCTATCGGAATAGATCTACGTCCACGGGGTGAAAAGAGTATGAATATTATTACTAGTATGAGTATTGGTTACAAGATTGTTCCCCTCATTCTACTCTAAACCCCTATTTATAGATGTTCATATGGAGCTTGATTCTAATACAAAGTCTATTCCTATAAGGACTCTTTGAGCTTATCTTCCTCTTATGGGTTGGCATCCGAGCTTCTATATCTCTCTTGGAGCTTGAGTTGTAGTCGATGTAGGAGTCTTGGTTGTCTTGGTAAAGAAGTTTCTCTTTCTTAGTTGGGCCGAGCTGCGTAGGCCGAGCTTAACTGTCGGGGCCCAATTATATTAGATCTGATGCTTGGGCCTAGGAGTTGGGCCGTATCCTATCACACCCCCCCCCAAAAAAAGATGTAGAAGCGAGGGTGTGACTTAGGGGAAATAGTTGAGGTAGGAGTAGTGTAGTATAAAGTACGTTGCCCCAAAAATAAATTGACGAAGTCAAGTGCGTACCGCCCCGTTGAAGACGAGGTCGGAGAAAAGTGTCTTGCCCCGTTGAAAAATAAATTCGACGAAGTCAAGTTCGGCGTGTCCCGTCACGGACGAGGTAAAGAAGAATTGTCTAGTCCCGTCGAAAAAATAAATTCTACGAAGTCGAGTTTAGCTCGTCTCGTCAATGACGAGGTAAAGAATAATTGTCTTGCCCCGTCGAAAAATAAATCCGACGAAGTCGAGTTTGGCTCGTCTTGTCAAAAGACGAAGTTAGGCTTTAGATAGCTCGTCCTCGTCATAAGATGAGGTTAGGCTTTAGGTAGCTCGTCCTCGTCATAAGACGAGGTTAGGCTTTAGGTAGTTCGTCCTCGTCTTATGACGAGGATTGGCTTTAAGTAGCTCTTCCTCGTCATAAGACGAGGATTGGCTTTAAGTAGTTCTTCCTCATCATAAGACGAGGATTGGCTTTAAATAGCTCTTCCTCGTCATAAGACGAGGATTAGCTTTAAGTAGCTCTTCATCATCATAAGACGAGGATTGGCTTTAAATAGCTCTTCCTCGTCATAAGACGAGGATTGGATTTAAATAGCTCTTCCTCGTCATAAGACGAGGTTTGGCTTTAGGTTCCTTATTTGTCGAGAAGTATCGATAAGGGTGGTCCCCTTACGCGCGTTTATAGTTTACCCTATTTTAGGGTTTCATTCATCCTCGTCAGGATTTTCAATTATATATATATGAGATAATATGCATAAGTAGAAGAGAGAGATGTGCAAGATGCGATATGCAAAGACCAAACAATTAAAGGACGACCTGACTCTTGACAAATACGACCTAAATAATCTATATGAACTTGAACATTACTCTCAACCACTTATGCAAAATATCTCTTTAAATGAGTAATTTGCCATGCACGGGGTATTGACTCACCGGACAAGTGGGTGAGCTTGTACGACCCTTTGCCGAGGACTTCTTCAACTCGATAAGGTCCTTTCCATGTGGCTTCGAGCTTGCCGAGCCTTGCAGCCTTGCTTACTTCGTTATTTCGAAGAACGAGGTCGCTTACTTGGAAATGTTGGTACTTGACTCTTTGGTTATAATACAGAGCCACTTGTTGCTTGTACTTGGCTTCCCTTATGTAGGCGAGCTCTCACTTTTCTTCTACCAGATCTAGGTCGGTTCGAAGATTCTCTTCATTGTCTTCGGCTGAAAAGTTGATAGTGCGAGGGCTTGGCAGGCCGATCTCTACCGGGATCACTACTTCGGTTCCATACACCAGGCTGTAGGGTGTTTCACCGTTCGAGATCCGGGGAGTTGTGCGGTATGACCATAAAACTTGGGGTAAGTTCGCTACCCAGTCTCCTTTGGCTTTATCGAGGCGAGCTTTAAATCCCTTAACAATCGTCCGGTTGCTTGAGGATGGGCTACCGAGGTGAACTTCTGTTGAATATGAAGCTCTTCACACCAATCTCTGAACATTCTATCTATGAACTACGTCCCGTTGTCCGAGACAAAGATATAAGGTATGCCGAAGCGACATACTATGTTTTTCCAGATGAAGTTGAGGGCGTTCTTGCTCGTGATTTTTGCCAAGGGTTCGGCTTCTACCCATTTGGTGAACTAGTCAATGGCTACGATGAGAAACTGGAGTTGGCTGTGAGCTTTGTCTAGTGGACCGACGATGTCTATCCCCCATTGCATGAACGGCCATAGGCTTTGCATGTTGGTGAGGTCGGTCTGAGGTAACCTCAGCATGGTCCCATGAATCTAGCATTTTGGACACTTCTTGACGAGTTCCACTGCATCCTGGAACATCGTAGGCCAATAGTATCCCCACCACATAACTTTCTTTGATAGTGCCCTAGCTCCGATGTGGCTCCCACATGATCCTTCATGTACTTCTCGCAGTGCATAATCTGCCTGATTTGGTCCTATACACCTTAGAAGGGGTTGGAGGTACGATCTTCTGTAAAGTACTCCCTGTTCAAGAATGTATTTCGGAGACTTGCTCAAGATTTTCCTAGCTTCGAGCTTATCGTTGGGTAGTTCGCCCTTCTCCAAGTAACTTCGAAGGGGGGTCATCCAGTTAGGCTCGTCGTCAGTTAGTAGATTGACCTCGGCTTCGGCTATACTTCGGAGTTTGACTTCTTCCACGGGAGAGTTCGTAGACGACGACACTAATTTGCATAGGGCGTCTGCTCGGTTATTTTTGCCCCTAGGGATGCAAATTAACTCGAAATACGAGAAGTATTACTGTAAGGTCTTGGCTTTGTGGATGTACTTTTTCATTCTGTCACCTTTAGCCTCGTACCTGCCTAGCATGTGGCTCACTATGACCTGGGAGTCGCTGTAAACTTGTACAACTCATATCTGGAGAGCCTGAGCTAGACGAAGTCCGGCGATTAAAGCTTTGTACTCCATTTCGTGGGTTGTTGTTGGGAAGTCGAACCGAAGTGCATAAGTTGTCTCCTGTCCATCTGGGCTGAGGAGTATGACACCTGCTCCGCTTCCCGAATGCCCGGAAGCCCCGTCCACATAGACTTTCCAGTAATCTTTAGGCGGCTCTTTCGGAGCTTCGGCATCGGTTTTGCTTGGGGAAGGTTCAGTCGGCTTCGGCACTTCTGTGAACTTAGCTTCCACCAAGAAATCCGCTAGGGCTTGAACTTTGATGGCTTGGCAAGGGCAAAATGAGATTGTGTGCTCGCCAAGCTCAACTGCCCATTTGGCGATTCTTCCCGACGCTTCCGGTTTTGTCAACACTTGTCGAAGTGGCAGGTCGGTCAGGACTTGTATGGGATATGTATGAAAGTAGGGCCGTAACCTCCTTGCAGCATTCACTAATGCCAACGCGACTTTTTCGAGTGGTTGGTACCTCATCTCTGGCCCTTTCAGCGCTCGGCTGATGAAATAAACAGGTAGCTGACGATGTCCTTCCTCCCGCACTAATACTGCACTTATGGCTTCATCCGCGGTCGCGAGGTACAGAGAAATAGCTTCTCCTTCCTTTGGAACGGATAGGGTTGGAAGATTGGCAAGGTATTTCTTGAGGTCTTCAAATGCCAACCTATGCTCATCTTTCCAATCGAACTCCGGCGCCTTTTTTAGGATCTTAAAGAAAGGAAGTTGCTTCTCTGCGGCCCTTGACAAGAAACGACTCAGCGCGGCTAGGCAGCCCATCAACTTATGTACATCATGAATGATTTTTGGCACCTTCATTCTTGGATTGCTCGAACTTTGGATGGGTTGGCTTGTAATCCTTCTTTAGAGACCCAGCACCCCAGAAATTTTCTAGATCAGACCATGAAAGTACACTTCTGGGGGTTTAGCTTAAGGTTTACCTTGCGTAGGAGGCCGAGGACGATCTTGAGGTCGTCAACACAAGTGGCTAACTCCTTGCTTTTGACGATGATGTCGTCTACGTACACCTCTACAGTTTTACCAATGTGAGGCTCGAATATCTTGTCGACCATCCTTTGATAGGTAGCTCCAACGTTCTTGAGTCCGAAAAGCATTTTCTTGTACACGAAGATGCCGAAATCAGTGATGAAGGCTGTCTTCGGCGCGTCTTCGTCACTCATTAGGACTTGGTGGTACCCTTTGTATAGATCCAAGAAACTGAAAACCTTGTGGCCGACTAGAGCTTCGACTTTCTTGTCGATGTTGGGGAGGGGGTAGCAATCTTTAGGCCAGTGTTTGTTGAGATCGGTATAGTCGATACACATCCGCCACCCTTCTCCTTGCTTCTTAACCATCACCGGGTTAGCAATTCACGTTGGATATTTGACCTCGAAGAGTATCTGTGCCTTCAGAAGCTGATGCACTTCGTCATATATGACTTGGCTTCGTTTTGTTGCGAATACCCGCTGCCTTTGCCGAACTGGTTTCACTCTCGGGTCAATGTTCAGCCGGTGTGTGATGATACTTGGTGAGACCCCAGTCATGTCGAGGGGTGACTAAGCGAAGACGTCTCTGTATTCCCTTAGGAGTTGGACGATCTGCTTTCTGAGTTCGTCTTCACCAACAAAGCCCACTTTGACGACCTTAGACGGGTCGTCTCCATACAGTGCGACGTCTTCTACAGGCTCGTTAGATGCAGACGATGTCTTTTCCAACAACTCTGGTTTCTATAATTGCTATGCTTGTGGGTGCTGAGGTGTTCCAACACCTCGTAGAGCAATCTGCATGCATTCCTTAGCTCGTTTCTGATCCCCACGAACCACGATAACTCTTCCCTTTGAAGGGATCTTAATTGTTAAATGGTACGCCGAGCATATAGCCTTTACCGCAACTAGCCAATCTCTGCCCCAAGATAATATTCTACGTAGAATGGGCTTTTACGATGAAGAAGTTTACCACTTTGGTGGAGGACATCGGATAAATCCCCACCGTAACAGGGAGTTGGATGATTCCCTCCATGCGCATCTCTTACTGTACGAAACTCTTTAAGGGGATTGGTGCCGGCGTGAGGCGTGCCTCTTCGATTCCTAGTTTCTCAAAGCAATCTTTGAAGAGGACGCTCACCGAAGCTCCGCTGTCGATGAATACCTGCTGAATTAGCTTATTGGCAACGACTGCTTTGATCACGATTGTATCCTGATGAGGTACTCTTTCTGGCACCGGGTCCTTCTTAGAAAAGGTGATGGTCTCGTCCTTTTTGAACATCTTATGGGAAGGCTCATCCGTTTGAGGACTTCAGGCCACGGCTTTGAGAGAGGACTTCGTTGCACCTTGAGGGAGCCCCATGATGGCTGTGATGATTCCATCGAACTGAGGTTGGTCCTCGTCCTCATCATCATCATTGCGCTTCATTTTTTTATCAACGTGGGGGGCGCAGTTGTTTCCCTCCCTATTCTGCTTGCGCTTTCCTTTGCCCTGAGGTCGGGCTTTATATTGGCCGCGACTTTGGTACCTCTTGAGGGTGCCATCGCGCACCAAATGCTTTATATCTGCAGCAAGATTTCTGCATTCCTCCGTGTCGTGCCCGTAATCCTCATGGAAGCGACAGTACTTCTCCTTGGATCGGCGCTTCGCCCCTCCACTTGACATGGGCCGAGGCTTCTCGAACATATCGGTGTGCAGTTCGTAGATCTGTCCTTGGCTTCGTTAATAGAGTGAATTGGCTTCGTTCCTGGTTTTGCCGAGGTCCGAGCTTGGATTCCAGGGGTGCACGTTGGAGCCTGTCAAAGGTACTTCGCCGACTTTGGCCTCGGTCGTTCCGATCCTCCTTCTTCCGATCCGACGGTTTGGCCTTGTCAGCTTCGCGCTTGTGCCTATCAGCTTCGTCGGCTCTTGCAAACCGATCTGCTATGATCCATAATTGCTTCGCAGTGCGAGGCTCGTCCCTCACAATTTCCTTGTACAGAGCTCCCGACTGGATAACATTTTGGAAGGCAGAGATTAGGACCTCATCAGTTAGGCGCTCGACTTTTAGATTTTCTTCATTGAATCTAGTCATAAAGTCGCTGATAGGTTCACCTCGCCTTTGCTTGATAGTGATGAGATGTGCCGAGGTGGTTTTCACCTCGGCTTTGGGGATTTCTGTTTCCCGAACTGGTAGATTTGCTGCCTGACGGCAGACTACCCAGAAAACTTTTGATCGGAAATCACAAATTTCGAGTTTCCCACAGACGGCGCCATTGATCGATCTTATTTTCGTAGGTAATTTAGTGAACACCAATAATGAATAAAAGAACACGAAAGTAAAAGAAACACACATGAATTACGTGGTTCGATCTACCGGAATAGATCTACGTCCACGGGGCGGAAAGAGTATGGATATTATTACTAGTATGAGTATTGGTTACAAGATTGTTCCCCCCCTCATTCTACTCTAAACCCCTATTTATAGATGTTCATATGGAGCTTGATTCTAATACAAAGTCTATTCCTATAAGGACTCTTTAAGCTTATCTTCCTCTTATGGGTTGGCATCCGAGCTTCTATATCTCTCTTGGAGCTTGAGTTGTAGTCGATGTAAGAGTCTTGGTTGCCTTGGTGAAAAAGTTCTCTTTCTTAGTCAGGGTCCAATTATATTGGGCCTGATGCTTGGGCCTAGGAGCTGGGCCGTATCCTATCAGTAATTTAACACAAATTAAGTGTCAGTGATTGAAGAAGCAAATTACTATGTTCTATAAGCTTAGCTAGGAGAAGGAATACCACATACTGTAATATAGTAAATTGTTCCAATCACAAGGCATCATTGCCCTGCCTATCCACAACCGAAAGAAAGCATGACAAACAAAAGAGATATTCCTCTGCAAAAGATGATGATTCTCTTGCTATTTTGTACCATCTTTTATCTACTTCAACAAGGCTAGATATGACTATGAGTTCCTCTTCATTATCATGACATGATGCCTTTTTAATTTGTCAAATATCAGAATCCCATCTTTTTTTTTATACACAAACTTCATCAAAATCTTGTAGATAAGAAATTCTATATATGTGCATAGGACAAAATATTTTCTTTTCTACTTGTATCAGTTTTTAAATAAAAAGGAAACACTAATATCTTCTTCTTCAATGTTTATATTCCATAGAAATGCAGAAAATCATTTGAAATTTCCGCAGTCTTTAGTGTTTATAGAGAACATAAGGCATAAATATAAATAATTATAAAGAAACCTGAGGCGATGATGATTGGAAGCGAGCCAGCGCGGCAAGGGCTTGGGCGGCCTGAATCTCAGGCAACAGCAACATGGGAATGGGATGATGTTGATCCATTTGTATTTGTGGCTCTGGGGTTGGGTTTGAACACAAATTATTATTAAGGCTTAAAAAAGCAGTGGGAAATATGGAGACAAACTTCACCGTCACCGGCAAACCATCTGTGAATCTGCCACGTGTCTCAGGTCAACTCTCATGTCCCGCTGCCGCTTTTCTGCCTCATCGATAACTTTTTGAGATATAGAGAGCCCAAACTTTCATAATTTTTGGCACTATCTTCAATTTATCATTCTCATAATTTCTTTCCTATTTTGTCATTTCATCTTCTTGTCAGCTTCTTAATTTTGTTTTTCTTTTCTACTTTGACTGAGTTTTAATTGCGAAATCGGCGAAAGATGACTACAAGTTGTTTCTTCTACTTCTCCATCCTTCTTTTTAACTAATAAGCTTGGTTACGTGCGTCGCAGGTATAATCTTTTATATATTAAAAAAATTATCTATTAATGTTTTATTTCTACAAAATATTTGTAAGTATATTATTTTTTATGTTTCTGGTCATAGTAGTTGGTCCATAATTTTGTACATAATTATGTATAAATGCATAATATAAAGAATACACAAAATATAAAACTATAGAGGAAAATTTTAGTTTTTTTGTAAGTTTTACTTAATGATTCTGGCAACAAACTCTCAAAACATAAATTTACATCATTTTTCATTACTTATTTTATTTATATAATTTTTACCGCTCAATTTATATATATATGTATATATATACATATATACTTATCATTTTACATCAATTCACAATCATTGTAAATTCACAATCATTGTCTCGAGGATTCATTGTTTTTATTAGACTTTATTTTCCTTAGTATTGCATTAGCTTAGCTTTCTCGATTATCAGTATAGTTGAAACAATGTTTCGTTACTTGAATTTGGTTATACTCTTACGCTACAATCAATGTTCGGTTTAGGATTCATTGCACACTTGTCATTATTTGTTGTATTTTTTAACACTTCCATTGCATACTTGTCATTATTCGTTGCATTTTTGAGCAATTGGGTATACTTGTCATTTTACATCAATTCACAATCATTGTAAATTCACAATCATTGTCTCGAAGATTTATTGTTTTTATTAGACTTTATTTCCTTAGTATTGCATTAGTTTAGCTTTCTTGAATATCAGTATTAGTTGAAACAATGTTTCGATACTTGAATTTGGTTATACTCTTACGCTACAATCAATGTTCGGTTTAGGATTCATTGCACACTTATCATTTGCATTTTTCAGCACTTCCATTGCATATTTGTCATTATTCGTTGTATTTTTTAGCAATTTCATTGCAAACTTAAAAGTAAAACAATTTTAAACTAACAAACGACCATGAATGATTAATTATAAACAACAAATGTAAATGAGGTGTCTTTCAAGAACTAATAAAAGTCAAATATGTCAATAACTACTTCCAAGTCAACTTTCTCCCGTTCAATTTATAATTTTGATTCAAGTCAACTTTTTCTTCTGTATCCTTTTGCAATTCCAAGGAGAAGGCAGCAGCATCGTCCATAATATGTTTCCTCTTTCGTTGCAGTGTGCAGTAGCAAAAAGTTATGCATTATGTAAGCACTTTAAAAGAATACACCAAATCACTATGTTAATGCATTACATATACATATCTTCATGTTCATCTATAATGCCTCTTGAACGGGGTGTATCCACGAAATCATCATCAGATCCCTCATCGCGTACTATAGGTGGATGCTGTGGTCTGTCGTGTTTTGCTTTATTTCTTCCTGCACACGCACAAACAAAATAATACCAATGAATCATTCTCTTTTAACAATATAATATAAAATGCATGGGTTCTACAGATATATGCAACCAAAACTTCCTAAAATACAACATTCCACGACAATAGGATAAAACTAATACAATTGTGGGGAAACAGAAATGGTACAGATCATATATTTACAATTCAAGCAAATGGAAAATAGAAGCAACACATTAGCAAAGAAAAACGATTATCAGTATCTTTTATCAAATTCCACAATGAATGATCAAGCATGAACCAAAACCAAATGCAGAATAAATATGCATAAATGAACAGACTTCTGCAAAATAACTTTAAGCAATGAACATAACACAGTGCACAATAGCAATCTCAAATGCATACAACATAACTGATCATACACATGAACAATGAGCATCGATCAAATCATTGACGCATTTCGTCGATGATTTGAATCCCACAAGAAAAAGGCCATATAAATACAGAGAATCAATCTGGTTGAAAGGAAAGACAGTGATAGATATGAAAGGTTTCAAGCATTTAAACATATAAAGTGACTGAGGAGTTGAATTAAGGCCAATATTTCGATTCAAACTCAGTACTAGAAAACTAATTCTTCAATAGTAACTAAACCATTATATAGATTTCACAATCCTTCCATTAACATTCATAATGGTGTCATATCAAGAACGAGATCATATACGTCATACACAAACTTCTCCAAACTATTCGGACAAATCATTAAATTATATAGTATAATGCCCATATCAGCAAGAGGAAAACGATATACTATTGGTACAATTACCAGCCTATAAAAATGCATTAAGTTATATAAAATTAAAAAGCATGATGCTTAAACTAAGTTTAATGCATGATTGTCAACTAATCCTGCTCAATTCTTTCAAATGGAATAACCAAGTACCGCCTATTAATCTGAAGTGTGCCATTTCGTCGAACAGGTGACACGCACCATTTAACAGTAAAAACCCTTAACAATAACACACCTTCCCCAAGAACATCCCAGTATGAATGCAACACTCTATCAAAATCATGAAAGAATATCCACAATATCCCTAGAATTTCTTGAAAAAACCCTAGAATTTCATATTATGTAGAATTGAAATTGTAGAAACTCTAAACCTGAAATTAAAACACAATATATGATTCAATTTACTTGCCTTCTTCAATCTCATTGAGGTCTTGTTCCTATCGATTTGGCATTTTGCTTCAGAAATCGATGCACCCCTACAATTCTCGTCGATCGCTTCTTGTGTTTCTCGAAGGTTTTGGAAACTCTCTTACAGACGCAGTGATTTAGCAGACCTGGAAGTGGAGGCCGATGATGATAGAATTGAAAGTGTAATCTAATTTCGGCGAAGGTCTTGATTTTCATTGATTATCGGTGGGTGGGATTCTTTGCATATTCTCCAATTTTTTGGTTTCAAAGAAAGATACTCTGAAACCAAATGAATTAGGGAACACGATATTTCCTCTTAAATTATTTTTGGTTTGACGATTTTGCCCC
>CM038111.1:24448775-24504873 GCA_001642375.2 Mentha longifolia | reverse complement strand
TCGCATCATGTGGCCACCCCATCTAGTGGTTTGTGCAAATCCATTTGCACAAAGCAGTCTTCGAAGATTACGTTCACCCCAGCTCCCGTATCTACGAATACTCTTTTTACTTCATACCGTTCAATCCCAGCCATAATAACTAGGGCATCCTCATAGGGATGAATTAAGGATCTATCATCCTCAATCCCAAAAGATATTTCAGGATGAGGTACTCCTCCTTCAATTCTCATCACATCATGCCTTTCCAGCATCTGGATTTCTCTGTGGTGCATTTTGCGGCTTCTGTTGGAGTCCCCTCCCGTGGGTCCTCCGTAAATCATGGAAATGACGCCTTTATTGGCTGAAACTTCTGCTGATGTTTCTTTTCGTGGGAGTTTGTCGTCCTTTTCATCTCTGCGCCTTTTGGGTTGGCCAGATTCCTTTTTGACATATTCCAATAGTTGACCCTCTTGGATGAGTTTTTCAATAGCTATTTTCAGATTACGGCACTTATTGGTAGTATGCCCGTAATCATTATGAAATTTGCAGAACTTATCGGAAGGGGGTCGCCTCGGAGGCTGGTCCTTGCCTGGGGGGATCTGTACCCCTGGTTTCTTAATCATCACTTCTAGCAGATCCGCGGGAGATCTGGTAAGCGGGGTGAGAGATCGTTGAAACCTTTCATTTTTCTCAGGTTTCCTCCCTTCAGGAGCTCCTCTTTTCCTATCATCGGGCTTCTTATCTTTTTTGAAGGCTACATCTGCCCGTTTAGCGTTCATAACCTCTTCCATGTTTATATATTTATGTACCCGGGATAAGAGTTCATCAAAAGTTTCAGCGGGTTTCTTCATTAATGAAGCACAGAAGTGTCATGGCCTTAATCCTTCCACAAAGGAATGTATTTTCAATGTAGCTCCCACACCTGGGATTTCCAGTTTCGCCTCGTTAAATTTGGTCATATAATCTCTTAGGCTTTCAGTAGCCCCTTGTTTGATGGTTGTTAAATACAACGAATTCTTAGTGGATCTCTTAGAGCTCACAAATTGATGTAGGAAGATCTTTCTTAAATCTTTGAATAAGTGGATCAAGTCCCTAGGTAATTACTGAAACCACTGCTGTGCAGGGCCAGATAGAGTGGTTAAGAATACCCTACATTTGACTCCTTCAGAATATTGACGCAATAAACACAAACTCTCAAATTTCATGAGGTGTTCTTCGGGATCTCCATGCCCCTTATACTCACAAGAAACTGATTTGAAGTTCTTAGGAATAGGGTCAGTTTGAATATCCGCCGAGAAAGGGTTGTTCTCATTAACATAGTCAGGACCATATTCAGATCTGCTTTCCCTCCCCGTGCGAGCTACAGATGTTCCCATTGCCTCTTCTGTTGGAAGGACAGATTCCTCCGCATTTCTTTTTTCAGATGCCTGGTGTGCCTTACGGAGCTCCTCCAACTCTTTGGCCATGACCTTCATTTGGTCTTGTTGATCTTGAATCTGTTTTTGAAGCATATCGGTAAGAGTCAGCTACTGACCAGTGCCTGTTTCCCGCACCTCATCGTCAGAGGACCCATAGTCTGTGAATTGCCCATCCTCTTAGATTTGGGGTAGCTTGGTGATGACGTCCTTAAGGACTTTAGGATCTTGTGATCTGGATGCGTATTTGCCTTTTGTCTTTTCATGATTTTCCCTATTCTCGGGGAATGGGGATGGATTAATAGGATATGCAAGAGTACTAGCCCCGACGGTAGCTAGTCTCTTTTCCAGGGCTCCTTCCAAAGCTCTGTCTATCATTGTTTTCATCTGTTGTAACATCAATGGGGAGAAACCAGATTCTCCTACATTGGTCCCCTGGGGCATGGACAAGGCCCCAGGATTGGCACTAGAACCAGGGGTAAGATGAGGCGTGTTCGCCTGTCCTTCAGCAGATGATCCCATCATTTGGGCTATGCTGGAGTGTTGATCCATTTTTGAGGAAAATCTGCAAAGATATATGCAGAATTTGCTTGATTAGTGCCTAATATTAGATTAGGGCTTCTCCTTTTGTAGGAGGATAGGGAGCTTCGGGTCCTCTTGTTGGGACTTTTCCGACCATTTCCCTTAAATAATCCTGAGGATTTTTTGTTTAAGCGTGAAGATAGCCTTTTTGTGCCTGGATCTTTTGTCAGGGCTTACCGTTGGCTTATCTTGGTTTTTTTTTTTTATCAAAAAATCTCTCAAGTTTTATGACACGTATGTGTAGGTGATGTATTTCTACTCACCGAGGGTATTAATTGTAGGTTCTCTCCTTTTCCCGAGATTCATCTGAGATATGGAGGACTTTCTACTACAGCTCTTTAATACTCTGTTTTTTATAGGAAAAAGAAAGATCAACACACATTGTATATGTATTTTTTTTTCTTTAAGATTGTTTATATGGAGATCCATTGAATATGCCCAAACCGACACTTAGTAGGAGAACGGCGGATACTCAATGAATAAAATGAGAGAATTTAAGAGAATGATCTTTATAGTGATTGAATTCCTTTTTCTGGAATCAGGATTTGCCAAAGTCCTCTTTTCTTGTTTTTCGCCACAGATCCTACATAAGGCGAAAAAACAATTGAAACATTCTTTATTCATATTTCAGGCAAATTCTTCATCATAATCAAACAGATAAATTAAAGCAAGAATCAACATCATATCACTTATACAAAGATTTACATATCTTTTTTGTTTTTTCGCATAGAAACCAAATCAACATTCAAAGCATTTTGTAAGGAGAACTCTACGCCTTAGTCAAAGCATGTTCCCACAGACGGCGCTAGTTGATAGATTGGGTTAGTTTCCATCAACAAATTCATACAATAATTATGAATATACAAATGATAAATGTTTAGACATTTTCCAAACATATTTTAAGTATTTCTTTGAAGAAACAACTTATTTCTCTTCCTTAGTGATTCTACCTCAACGATGCTTTTCCGATCACCACCTTCCAGCCGCAAGCCTGCAAAACAACACCGGAGGAGCGGGGAGAGTTCCTCCGGGAAGGCACTCCGACGCTCAAGTCAGTATTTGCTTGAGAGAAATAGGAATCCGCTTCAGCAAAGCTTGCAGCGGGGGTAAAGTATCAATAGAAACACGTACCTCTTCTTGGTGAAGAGATCAAGTATTTATAGTAGGATAGAAAGTGAGGGTAAAAGAGTAATTACCTCTAGGTTACGAGGTTAAGTTAGTCTTTTCGGAGGAGACAAGTCAGTTAGAGAGAATATTTTGGTTATGATAAGTGGTCGCCACAGTCACGTTTTTGCTATGCTTCGTATGGGGATCTGGGGTTAAAGGAATGATGGCGATGGAGGGTGATCTGCACTTGTTATGCCCAGATCACTGATGGAGGCTGATCTGCGCCCATTATGCTCAGATCACTGATAGACCTGATCAACGAGATGTGGCATCTGTTCAGTTATCGCTTCTGCATTCCAGATACGCGTTGGGAGCTGACAGATTACTCCCTATCAAAATCATAGGGTCGAGTAATGGAGCCTTCAATGCCTTCTCCATGAGCAACCTATTCAAGTCAAACCAATTTTTTTTTTTATAGTTCTTTCTTTTTTTCGTTTTTTTTTTTACCTTTTTTTTCATTTCTTTTTCACTATTGTTCCTAACTATCTATCTCCTTCTATTTATTATCAGTTGCAGGAATTCGATGATATTTCTTCCAAAGGTGCAATTGATGGGTTTTCCATTCGAGGGAGTGAACATCGGATTGAGTTTGGGGGACTAAAGGAGATGAAGGAATATGAAGAGATGAAGGAGCATAATTTCTTTCCTTTTGATGTGCGAGACGGGCAGGATTTGAGGATAAATCCTCTTCAAGAGGAGGGGAATGATGCAGTCCGTGGATCGAGGATTTCAGCTCGTGGGCTAAGGATTGAAGATGACATGGGCTGAAGATGGGGGAAGTTTAATTTTCATTTTTATTATTAGCCCAAGACTTTATTATGTTATTTTTATTATTTTGGGATTTTATGGGCTTATTTATTTAGCAGTTTAGCCCACTTTAGTGATAGGCTTTTTATTTTAATTATTTCCTACTTAGACTAGGTTTTATTTTCAATCTATATATATGGCATTATGTTGGACGAAAATTCTTGGCTTATTATTGATATATGAAAAATCGTTTCTTCTCTTTAAGAGAGTATTTCGAGTTCTTCTTGTCTGCAAGTTGAATTCTTTATCCGGCGAATCAATCGAGTTCATCACCCTCTTTTGTGTGTCATTCATCATCCCCGAGTTGCTTAGACAATACCAGTTGGGGTATAGGGAGCTTCGTCTCGTCTATATTACTTCTTGGATTCGATCTAGGAGGTTTTGGGATTTTCCATCTTTATCTATCGAGTCTTCTGCTTGCGTATGTTGAATTACGGATCTGCCAAGGTTCGTATGATTTGGCACCAGAGCCAGGTTTCATCATCCAGGTTATCGTATCTTAGTTTTGTTTTTTTCGTGTCAATTTCAGATTCGTTTTAGGTATCGCTCTTTGTTATTCGTCCATTGTTTTCTTGTTCTGTGTCCGTTCGTCAGCGGTTGAATAGAGTCATATATATTTGTTGGTTTTTTTGTTTCGAGTTTTGCCGCCTATAAGAGTCTTGCATCATTAAAAAAAACAATAAAAAAGAAAAAATCCAGATTCGTTTTTGTGTCGTTTCGTCTAAGGTTTCAGTTCTGAGTTCGTCTTTCATATCGAGTCGTATTTTGTTGTTTTAGTTTTCTTCGTATCGTATTCGCTGATTCGTTTGTTGTCTATTTTGCGTTTTCGTTCGTCGTTGATCGAGTCGTTTGTTGCTTTCATTCTTCGTGTTGTTCGTAGAGTCGTTCATTAGTTGTTTCTAATTCTACGTTTTGTTTCTTGATTGGGTCTTGCGTTGGGTAGTAGTGGTGTCTTTATTTTCTTCGAGTTTCGTCGGTAAAACTTAAAACGAGCGTATCTTTTGATCTATTTGGCCGATTTTTCTCCATAATACCTTTTCGGAAACGTCTCGACGAGACCAAGAAGTTAACACCGCTATGCCATGTTCGGTTCACGTTTAGGGCCAAAAACAGTCGTTTGAAGGTGATACCGTCCAGTTGAAAAAAAAAAAAAAAATCCGAGAGGTGAGACTATACACGAGCGCTGAGTGAATCATTGTTGAATGATACACGAGTGATTGTGAGGTGGTGAGGCCTTGTTTTAACTAACCTTTCTTTCTTCTTTGTTTTGTGTTAAAAAAATAAAAATACAGGTATGTCGGGAAAGGACGGTAAAGATGGAGCCGGCAATCACCAGCCGGAAAATCAACCTGTTGGTGATCCAAACAACAAGCTTTTGTTCGATGCATTGAAATCCAAATTAGCCAAGATAATGAGAGCTGAGTTGGAGGAGGTGTATGCGAGGATCAATGAGGTTGAACAAAGCAAGTAGTCTGAGTCCCCTCATAGCAGCGGACGTAGAGGTGGACGAGGTGATCGAGGTCGAGCTAATGACAGAGGTCGAGGGTATGTTCCATATAGACAACCAGTATATGATTATTATGAGGAGCAGACAGACCTCGAAGTTGATCCAGATGGCCATGGTGGATATAGAGGATGGAGCAGAGAGGATAACAATCTGAACAACATCAAGATGAACATTCCTTTGTTCCAAGGGAAGAATGATCCGGAGGCTTATCTAGAGTGGGAGAGGAAGGTTGAGCTGTTGTTTGAAGCTCAGAATTATTCTGAATTGAAGAAGGTGAAGTTGGCAGCACTTGAGTTTTCGGATTATGCCCTTGTTTGGTGGGATCAGTTGCTGAAAAATCGGAGGAGGAATGAAGAGGGACCTATTCAGACTTGGCATGACATGAAGACAATTATGAGGAAGCGATTTGTCCCGGCTCATTACTACAGGGAGCTGTACGATAAGCTTCAGACTTTGAGACAGGGGTCTAGAAGTGTGGATGAGTACTTCAAGGATATGGAAGTAACCATGATTCGTGCCAATATTAAGGAGGATAGCGAGGCGACAATGGCACGATTCTTGTCTGGTCTGAATTGGGAGATTTGAAATATTGTGGAGCTACAACCTTATCTTGAATTGGACGAGATGGTGCACAATGCCATAAAAGGTAGAGAACCAGCTCAAGAGGAGGGGTAATGTGAGGCAAAATAGTGGTTTCTCCAAGGGGAGCACATGGACGAAGGAGGATTGGCCAAAAGAAGAGAAGAGGTCATTTGTGAAAGCACGATCAGATTCGGCGAGTTCCGCAACTCAAGATAAAGCATCAGTGTCTGAAACTCATAATCGTGATCGCAAGTGTTTCAAGTGTCAAGGCTTCGGGCATATTATGAGTGAGTGCCCCAATCGAAGAGTGATGATCATGCGAGATAATGGAGAGGTGGTGACTGATGATGAGGCCGTTGATCCTGAGATGCCAGCCTTGGAGGAAGATGGTGAAGAAGAGGAGGAGATCAATCCACCTATTGGTCTCATTGGTGTTGCACGCAGAGTTTTGAGTGTTCAAAATCATGCAGATGGGGTGGAGCAACGAGAGAACATCTTTCATACGAGGTGTCATGTGAAAGATAAGTTGTGCAGCATGATTATTGATAGTGGAAGTTGCACCAATGTAGCTAGTGTTTCCATGGTTGAGCGACTTGGTCTACCTGTATTGAAGCATCCCAAGCCTTATCGTCTGCAATGGTTTAATGATGTGGCAGTGGTTAAGGTGACAAAGCAAGTGAAGGTGCCGTTCAGCATTGGGAAGTATGAGGATGAAACTTTATGTGACGTGGTCCCGATGCATGCGAGCCATATCCTTTTGGGACGTCCTTGGCAGTATGACCGGCAGGCGATCTACGATGGCTTCGCCAACAAGTATTCCTTCAAGTATAACCAGAAAAAGGTGTCACTTCTTCCACTTACTCCTAAACAAATTTATGAGGATCAAGTGCAGTTGCTAGAGGAGGCGGGAAAGGTGAAGAAGTCGACGAATGCGAAAGTGGAGATAAAGGAGAATGGGTTGATGCATAAATCTCTACTTGATCAGAGTGGTGATTTGGAGAGGTCAAGCAAGGGAGGAGCTTGGTCCACTATTGTTCCTAACTATCTATCTCCTTCTATTTATTATCACTTGCAGGAATTCGATGATATTTCTTCCAAAGGTGCAATTGATGGGTTTTCCATTCGAGGGAGTGAATATCGGATTGAGTTTGGGGGACTAAAGGAGATGAAGGAATATGAAGAGATGAAAGAGCATAATTTCTTTCCTTTTGATGTGGGAGACGGGCAGGATTTGAGGACAAATCCTCTTCAAGAGGAGGGGAATGATGCAGTCCGTGGATCGAGGATTTCAGCCCGTGGGCTAAGGATTGAAGATGACATGGGCTGAAGATGGGGGAAGTTTAATTTTCATTTTTATTATTAGCCCAAGACTTTATTATGTTATTTTTATTATTTTAGGATTTTATGGGCTTATCTATTTAGCAGTTTAGCCCACTTTAGTGATGGACTTTTTATTTTAATTATTTCCTACTTAGACTAGGTTTTATTTTCAACCTATAAATATGGCATTATGTTGGACGAAAATTCTTGGCTTATTATTGATATATGAAAAATCGTTTCTTCTCTTTAAGAGAGTATTTCGAGTTCTTCTTGTGTGCAAGTTGAATTCTTTATCCGGCGAATCAATCGAGTTCATCACCCTCGTTTGTGTGTCATTCATCATCCCCGAGTTGCTTGGGGTATAGGGAGCTTCGTCTCGTCTATATTACTTCTTGGATTCGATCTAGGAGGTTTTGGGATTTTCCATATTTATCTATCGAGTCTTCCGCTTGCGTGTGTTGAATTACGGATCTGCCAAGGTTCGTATCAGAAAGCGACTACAGCAAAAGCAACTTGAAAAAAAGCACATGTGCTAAGCAAAACTCCGAGAAAGCGACATAAGTGCAAGCGGACACTCTATAGAATCTGCAACTGATGAAGCACTCGTGAGAAAGCACGAAACGAGGCGGCAAAGTGACAAGAGTTTGAATTTCAAATTTGAAATTCTGCAACGATAGTACACTTTTTAAATGTGGCGCAGGAAGTCAGATGAAGTGTGGAAGATTGTTATAAGCCAACGGATATCGCCGGAACAGTGCACAGCTGCTGTCTCCGCTACAATCCAAGTCGGAAATCTGCAGATATCAAAGTTTTCTCTTCCGGAAAGAAGACAAGCCGGAAAAGCACTGTTCACCAGCAAAAAGTTGCATTGTCGCTTGACCGGAGGGAAGTGGAGAGCACGCGCCTTTGATCTTTCTAACGGATAGCTGACGATCTCCCACTATAAATAGGGGTGCATATTCAACGTGAAGACTTACGAAACTATTCTCTCGCGCACAAGATTACAGCAATAACTTCAGAGCTCTCATTCATACATTCTTCAAGTTCTTAAGTTCTAGAGTCTAGTTGAATCCTTAAAAACTTTTTCTAAGTTTCCAAGTCCACGGACCCTATATCCCTTCATCCCTAGGTTTTCTAGGAGGAGAATGTAACGCCTTGTATTTTTCTATCTACTTTAGAAATGATTAGAGAAAATTATTCTCTTTTGGTGATTCAATATCACTTACGTATAATAGAATTATCGAGAATAAATTCATCTATAAATCGAGTAGCCACTTGATTCCCACTCGATTTATATTAGCTATTGAATAATCGAGTAGATACTTGATTCAGATATTTCGTTAAGTAATAAATTATTAATTTATTAAGTTAACAAGTTAAATCGATTCTAGCATTTCAATTATTTATCCAAAAGATAAATTATTATATTAACAGGCCAAGCCCTTTTTATAATTTCGATTGGGCCGAGCCACTAGCTAATTAAATTTGGGAATGAGCCACAATACTCAATATAATTCAATATTGGACCAAGCCCAATTAAACAGAATTAAGGCCTTGCAGCCGAGATCCATGATACACAACCACCACCGATAAGCTTTATTTCAAAAGAAATAAAGGATTAAATTACAGATGCTTCACAAATTCATACAGGAACCTTAATTATATATAAGGATAAGACAAATAATTAAATTCCTTATTACATCCAAGGTCAACAATAGTAAGCTAAGAGCCATTAATGAAACTCCAAAAAAAAAAAAAAAAAGATTTTATGCCAAGAGGAGGGAACACCAAATCTTTTGCCCTCTGCAGCATTTAGCTAACACATAGCTGTGCACTTTGACCCCAAACACCTAAAAAAAAATAGGCAAGTTGCATTAGTCATAATGGAAGAGAGACTTAGGTGAATTAAGAGATAAACTCACGACAAGCATATATACACACTCCTACCACATCCATTCACTTCACCAAAAATATTTCAATCACATAGAAAGAAGAGAGAGTGAGAGTAAGGGAGAAGCTGCAGCAAATACAGAAAGGAGTAGAACGGGAGCAGGCCTCCATCCCTTTTCCCCACAGCAACAGCCACACTAGCCCTCCTACTTTATTAAGGTAAACTTTCCATAAGATAATAAACATGCTATGGTTTCTCCAAATAATAAACCTATTGAGCATGCTTCTGTTGTTTTGAAACACTAAAACCAGAACTAGTAAAAAAAGGAGAAGGGCATCCTTAGAAACTCTTCACAACATGACAAACTTTCCCAAGCATTTCATAAACTCGAAGGCTGCTCCTTTGATTCAGGAATTAAACAAGTATCATAGCACAAAAGCAAAATTCTAGGCCTTTACTCGTGCTCATAAATCTAACAAAGAAATCAGCATGCCTAGTGAACTTGTTGCATAATTTGTAGCTACAGATTCTTGACTAAGGCAGAGATTCAACCAAATAAACTTCAGACCGAAAACTAAAAGCATACAACATTTTATTAAGAAGAAACAAAGTAGACAAAATAAGCTAAAGTCTAAAGCCAAGAGTAAAAAGCCTATAGAATTTAGAGACAAAATACTTAACACACGATTTCCACATCCCCAACTCAACAAATGTACTCAATTAGCACTCCACTAGAAACTAGTAAACCAAACACGATTCGACGGCAGGAGAACAGCAGCGGCGGCAAACCACCTCGAGCAATGGCGTCTCCGTCGCATCGCTCGAAACCTGCAAGACGAGGAAGAGAGAAAATCAGAAATTAATTCGTAAACAAAGAAGTAAAACATTAATATTAATAATATAGAGAGAGGGATAAAGTCGGAGGGAGCCGAAGTGGCCGGAGCTGCCTCGTCGGAGACGGGCAGAACTCGGTTCTGCTTCGACGAAGGCGATAGTGCCGTTGCGGCACCACGGCGGGGGAGAGCTCAGCGGCGACGGTGGCGATGCTGCTGAAGCTCCACTCACGGCAGCGGGCGACGAAGAGAGGACGAAGAAATGGCCTCGGCTGTGGTTTCACGCAGAGGAGACTCCGCTATCGACTACAGCAACGGCGATTCCTCGCCGGCAATCGGCCGGAGAAGAAAGGGGGCGAAATCTAGGGTTAAAGATTTTGAAATTTGGGGGAATCGATTCTAGTGTGTGAGAGAGAGAGAGTGCAGCAGCTTAATGTTGACCCAAGGGCGATGGCGCCGGTTGAATCGCCGGCGAGAAAGAAGGAAATGGCGGCGGAGGATGAAGAGAGAAGAGGGGTGTCGAAGAGAGAGAGAGGGGTGTATCGATGGAAATGATGGAGAAGAGGAGGTTTGGGGGGGGTGTTTTGGTTCTAGCGGGTCGGGCTTCGGGTCGGATCCGGGTGTTCAGGCCGGGTTCTGCTGAATGGCTGGCCAGGATATTGGGCTTTATAAATAGTGGGCCGGATTTAAAGTTTCTTGGGCCGATTTTGTTATTATTCCTATGGGATGGGATGGGACGGATAAATTTATTAATTGGTTCAAGAATCACGGATTAAATTATACTATACCCGCTAATAATAATTTTAGAGATTTATATTTCTCGAGAGAATTATTTTACGAGCTTAAAAGCATTAACTTATCGAAATAAGTTAATTAAACAAGTTTTAGTAATCAAGAGTTAATTGATTAAATTAATCAATTGTGTACTATTAGAATTAATTATTGAGAAGCCACTCAATTAATTTAATCCCAAGTTAATAAATCAATTAATTAATTTATTAAGAAACAGTCGAATAAACTGTTCGTATAGCGGATTTATAACTTGAGCTTAGCAGTGAAAACAACACTTAAAACTCAGAATAATCTCCAAGGAGACATAGAGCTAGAATTCGTCAATACTCTTTTATTGTTCGAGTAAGAATCTTGTTGGATTCTTTCATCAAGGTCAAGCGAAGAAGGAACAGTATCCAAGGCAAAGCTAGAAATCAATAGCAGTTAAGCAGAGTAAAAGAGGTGGGCTTTCTTCTAAAAAAAACATGTTTTATTAGATGATATAGCTCTTTTAAAGATTGTCATACCATAAAATGTTTTGATTTTGTATGATGCCTATCCGTTATTGGCAAGGCGAATGTTACTTAATTGAATTCAAGTCCTTGTATGACGAGCTATTATACTTGGACTAGTGTACACCATTGATCATATCATCCAGGGTGATGACCGATCAAGTGACGAGTAAGATGGCCACATTCCCGGGCACAACAACCAAATATGGTGGATTACTAAAGAACTTAGTCTGCACAGACATTTTTGAGATGACAAAGGATTTTAGTAAACATAGATTTCTAAGCAAAACCCTATGTTTCACTGTGTGAATGGCTGACAATAAAATCAGTTTTGGATATATGTTCACTGAGTACATTCGTATTCAGCACTGTACATTATTTTTGATGTGCAGGTTGAGCAGGTTGAAGTGGAGTGACCGGCGGAGCTTTTAGTCAAATTAACAATTAGCAGTTGTTGAATTCTCTTGGTAATACATGTCTTCATACATGTATTTATAACTACTTGTCTGCCGCGTACACTCTGAAATCCCGAACTTCTTCATTTTGGTTGTAACCTAAGTCATGAGCGTCAGTTTATATAGTATCGAAGTTTGATTTCATGAGTCGAATGAGTCCAAATTCTAGAAATACTATCTCTTTCCACCTATTACTTAATATTTACTTTATAGTCACGAATTTACCGAGCTTAGCTATCGATTAGCAAAGTGCGGTCGTGACAGAGAATCCTTAAACCTTGTACGTGATCTTCATTGTAAGGGATTATCTCTTAAGTTAGAACTCTTACAAACCAAACCTTCAACCAAAGTTGATTGTGAAGCTTGTGTTTGCATACACAAGTGGAAGGTCGTGTTTAGGTGTCTGTTGTTAGGTCTCTAGAGAACCTGTTTGGAATCTCTAGGTTTCAAGTTCAAGTCAAACTTGAAGCACTTCACTGGGAAGGATAAAACCAGTACGTGTGTTTGTTTTTGTTCATGTTTGATCGTTCGATTTTCCAAGAGAAGAAAGTTCGAGTTGCTGAGTATAGGCAACAAGTGGATGTAGGAGCGTAACCTTCGAACCACTATAAATCGCTTGTGTCTTTTGTGCTTTATTTACTGCTTTCTTAGATAAGTATTTATCGCTTTCATTTCCTTATATTTACAAGCTTTGATTATCGCATAAAGCACACACTCACTTAAAGCAACCAACATGATTTTTCACTAAGGCAAGATTTTATCAAAAGCAAGTATAATATTGCTCACCAAATTCCGCAAGCGTTTTCTCTGAAAGCGATTCGCTTCTGAAAAGTTCTCACTTTTTCGAAAGCAAAACGCTTCTCTTTTCAAAACTCACTGATTTCAAGAAAAATTTAAGAGAAGTCTAAACTTCTCTTACGCGTGTATTCCCCCTCCCCCCTCTACATGCGTACACTTGCTTTTGGGACCAACAAAAACTGTCCATGAAATCCATCCCTATATGAAAAAGCAGGAAAATAATTAAAATATATTCTCTCGACGTAAACAAGAGAGGATGAATGATAAAAATCTTTACCCATCTCATCAATCCACTTAACATATGATAGGCCAAAATATGCCAAAGCACTATCAGAAGTGGTAAGCTGAACAACCAGCTTATGCTCATCGCCATGAAGGAGTATGATGTTATTCAACTTTCTTGAAAGGGAATCAGAAAGGGTTTCTTGACTAATAGGAAACTTATGCCTCTTAGGGTTCTCAATAAAAGGCCTCATATAGGCAGTCCACCTCCCACCAGCAGGAGGGGTCACTACGAGCCAATCTTTTGGCCAATCCCTATCGAAAACTGTAATGTTTCCGTAGATCTCATGATGAGAATTGGGGGTGAAATTGAGAACCTGCCCCTTCTACTGAACTTTGTTTAGTTTGAAGAAGAGTTCGGCAGTTCCTTCGATGCCAAAACATCGGCAGATTATATGGAAAAAAATGGCCTTTCTGATAGCGATGGGGCTCAACTGGTTATGAGGAATCTCATAGTAATGAGATAATTCTACTAGGAAAGAAGGAAGAGGAAAGCGAAGGTCGGTCAAGATCTGGCCTTGCCAAAAAAAACGGCAGAAGGAAGTTTCACATCTAGAAGGCCTTCTCGGGGTTTCTGAGATCTAAGAACATACCCTCCAAAGGTGCCTATTTTATTTTTCAAATCCTTCATCTTTCCAGCCGTAATGGAGGATGCATGATATTCACGGAAAAGTGGTGGTTCCATAACTACTGCTAAAGTACACAAAAATATAAATACAAAATATATATTTTGTATACAAAGATGAAGAAGGATCTTCGAGGGGTGTTTGAAAAATACCCGCACAAGAAGAACTTGATGAGAAAGATACACAAAGGTTGTTGATAGAGAGAGGATGGAGATCTTCGTCACCAAGAGTAAAGAAAGGGATGAAGAATATATTTATATTTCTTCAAATAAATTGCCCTTAATGAAAAATCCGGGATGAACGACACGTGTCGTATGGTCAGGGGTCAAGAGGTGCTTCAACTGCTGTCTTTTCCCTTCTCAATCCTTGCAACCGTCCTATCAACCGTAGGGAAAAAGGCTGCAAGCTTTAAAACCCTGAGGAGAGAGAGTGGAGACAACTATTCAAATTCGCAAATCTTTTGCGTAAAGCCCTAAGCAAAAAGTCACTTTTGCTTATGGCTAACGAGTAAGAGATATACAAAATATCTCTTTTCTAAGATGGAAAAAGAGCACGATTTACGCTTCTGCCCTAAGGGCGGAAGCAGAAGTTACATTTTTCCCTTCGAACTTACTTCAAAAAGGAAAAATATAACGACAAGATGAAGAAAGGAGGGGTGCTAGGTGCGTTTCACACTATTCATCCCTCATATTGGTAAGCGTAATGCTTCATGAAGAAATCAGGATAAGCAGAATTGCTACCTTCTCATCATTGGGAAGTTTTAAAAATAATAAATAATATAATACTAATGTTTCCTTAGACTCAAGGGATTTTCCCTCATCGGAAAAGATTTCATGCAACTCCCATGGGAGAACCATGAAGAAAGAAAATGAGTCATTATCAGAAATAACTCCAACAATAGCAGAAAATGAATATTTTCTTCAATATTGAGGAAAACCTTTGCAATTGAGAATTGCAAAGCAATCTTTATAAAAGAAGCTTAAGAACAGAAAGAGAAAAATGCTAGTGCTTACGCTGTAAGTGCAGATCTGATAGTGTTGATGAAAAAAGGATAAGCTCTAGGCTTATCTCACAATATGCGGAAAAATAGAAAAGATTGAGGGAAGGAAGTATTTAAAGTAAAATCTGTGCATTTTTGAACGGCTCAGATCTAGGGCTAACCCCAGATCTCACGGCGTAAATTTTGAGACCCTTAGAATTCCCCTCGATCAGCGCTAAGCTGACGTCACCCTATCACATCTTCGCTTATTTGATAATGATGAAGTTTAAATACTTTATCTTTCCACTCTATTTCAAAAAATAATATTTTTTGTAAAAACTACTTAATGTCTGCATAACATGGATTAATGTGTTTTTGTTATTATAAGTTATGGCCACCTGTCATAAATTAATACATTTCACTATCGCTTCTCTTCCTGGTTGGAAGCAGAAGCTAGCCTTTGGACTATTGAATATAAACACCACACCCCAGTCAAGACTCTTATAAAGAGCGTGCACAACTAACATCGCTTATGCCTCCTAAGCAGAAGCACTATTCCATTTTTGGACTAAAAGTCGAGAAACCTAGAATATTCCTTAACTAACTTTTGGGACCACTCTACGTAGTACTCCATCTTGCAGGAAAAGATTAACGTTTCCCTATAGAAAAGCGTATGTTCCGACAGGCACTCGAGATCCTGTCCCCGAACAAAAGGCTATACTACCCTTCGCCTTCACGCGGAAATACGGTATTATTCCTGCTCTCTTTGAGCCTATAAATAAAGACGTTATCTTCATTCTTAAGGTACGCGATTTTGAGAACTCTTCTTCTCCATTATCGCACTTAGCTCTGCAAGTTTCTCTAAGGAATTGCACGAGCTCACATACTCACTTATATTATACTTGTAGATGTTCTCTTCCCAAGGGAACATCGAATACTTTATACGCCGAGTCTGACTTGAGCGTCGGAGTCTCTTTCCGGGGGATCTTCCTCAGGGCCTTTTTTGCAGAGACTTGGAGTTCGGACGACGGGAAAAGGCCTTGTTCCAGGCTTCCAGCGTTAACGTAACTAAAGTTGAAGTATTTTCGTTGTAGATCAATGACCTGGATCTAACACGTATCGGGCTTAGGCTATTTTCAGTTCAGGTTGATCGGGTTAAATAGTTTTTAGATTAACATATTTTGACCTTAACACTATTTCGACTTTGAGGTGACCCATTGACCAATAATTGTTTTTGAAATTCTTTTAGCATGTATCGATAACTATATATAGTTGAATTCTTTTGTAATTAATATGTATCGATAACTATAATTGTCAAAATCAGCATCGTTTCAACGATTTTTAGGCCATCCTTATCACGCTGAGGCTATTTTTTAATTCTGGTTGATCAGGCTGAACTGTTTTTTAATAAGAAAAAAAGTATTTTGGCCCTCACTATTTCGGTATTGAGGTGGCCCATTGGTCAAGAAATTTTTAAATGTTTTTTTGGCTCTGACACTATTTCAATTTTTAACTTAAAGATAGTTTAGTTTGATCAACCCAAACTGAAAATAGCCCAAGTCTGATAGGGATGGCCTTAAAATCTTGGAAACAATATTTATTTTGTGTCTAATATATTGTCAAGTATTTTAAATTAAAAATATAATTTTTTGTTACAAAAACTTGACAACTATAATTTTCAATACATATTAATTAGAAGAATTTTAAAAACTTACATTTGATTGAATGCAGAATTAATACAGTTCATGTGAACTAATGCGGATCGGACCCTCTATTGCCTACCCACGTGACATCGTCTATTGCATTCGTGGATGGATGACATGTGGCATAATCGATGATTGAGGATTTAAGATTTATATAAGGAAAATATATACCATAACATTAGAAAAATCTAAACCCTAGAATTTGTCACGTGTCCTCCATCCACAAATACAATTGACGATGTCACGTGGGTGGGCAATAGAGGATCCTAGGGCTGACTATCAGTCCGGTTACCCGGTACCGGTTATACACGTTTTTCAGGAACCGGTACTGAAACCGGATAAGCTAACTAGTTCCCGGTTCCGGTACCGGTTATACCGGATTACCGGTTAAGGTACCGGATTTTTAAAAAAAAATCAAAATGTATATTTTTTCCATTTTTTTAAAGTCTAAAACAAATCAAACAATGATTATACATAGAAAAATGATAATATATAATTTATTTATAAAAATAATAATATATAATTAAGGATTTAGGGTATCTTAAATTTCTAGTAATTGTTAATATTGATATAATTTATTTATAAAAATATATATAAAATTAAATATTAATAACCGGTATCCGGTTCGGTACCGGTTACCCGGACCGGAATTTCGCTTGAGGCTGGAACCGGTTACCAGACCGGAACCGGGTTATCCGGTACCGATTCGGTCCGGTACCGGGAATCCCAAAATACCGGATTCCCGTTTGACAGCCCTAGAGGATCCCATGGCGAACTAATGTACTTGGATGATGATGGTTATGTTACTAGTATTTAGTTTCACAATTCACATAGACATAGCGGTATACTCAACCAGTATAAGCTTAAGAAAATAGAGCGCTAAATATGATAATTTTTTTCACTATTTTTTTAGGGGATTTATTTCCCCTCCCTCATTGGAATACCAAAATAATGTTTTACAATTATATTATCCAAATTTTCTTTTTATATGCAATTTTATATATGTGGTTAGTTTTGAGATTTCGATGTGGGACGACATATTTTAAATAAATAGAAATAGAAAATAGAGAAAATGCCACACATCATGTAGATGAACGTAGTGCTTTGAATCCGCAGCGAAACGTATATCTTAAAATTGATAGATCTATTGTATACTGAAAGGATGAATATTATTATAACCACACTACTCCGAAAGCATACAACTATAGTAATTACTAATTGGCATAGAAATCTAGTAATTACCTTGTTAAGTTTATTCGGGGCGGGTGCGGGACAAGTGTATAAACCTGGCCCGCCCCGTCTGTGGTGGAGTCAGGGTTCTTGGGGTGGCAAGAAAATATCCAAATACTGAGTAGTACTTATATATACACTCACTTTCATATCACAATATATGTTTGGTGCAGTCGGTATTAACTTGGGAACCATCCTTTTGATAGAAACAAATGCCCTATTTTTTTACTCCACTTGGTTTTGATTTTTTTATTATTCCCGCCCAGCCCTTAATCCATCCAATTCGATCGGATACAAGCTTATATACCCGACCCGGCCCCAACCCCAACCCCAATAAGAGCGGGTACCCGAAACAGGCGGATAAAATTGTCATCAACAGTCAACACAGCGGCAGGCCATAGTAGCAGACTCCTACTCCTCTCTCTCATCGCATAAACCCTAGAACCACCGCCCCTGTCGCCGCCGCGCCGTTCTTATTCTGACTGCCCGAGGTTTGAATTTCATCCTTACCCTTTTTTTTTTTGTGTGTGTTTGGTTGTCTTTTCAGACTTCACGTTTTTCTTCTTCTTTGTTAATATTGATTGTGATGAAAGTCCAAAACATGATAGATGAATTGATTTTTGTGTCAATGGACAAAGTGGTTGGATTAGCGCTTGTAAAAAGAATTTCAGTGTAGAATGAATGTACAGTATATGATTAGATATGGTTTTTACCCTGTATCTTGGAACCAAAAGGGCCATGATACTCATGATCGAATGTATAAAACAGTTCGTTGTTTAATTTAAAATGAATGAAAATTAGTCTGAACCCCCCTAATTTGTTCATACGATCTCAGATCTTCGTTATTGGGATGAAGAATTTCGCGGATGAGAATTTCGAGCTGAGTGAAGTTCAGAAACTCGAAGGCCACACTGATAGGGTTTGGAGTGTCGCCTGGAAACCAACCACCGGTGTCCCCGCTGTCTTGGCCTCCTGTAGTGGAGACAAAACGGTCCGCATCTGGGAAGAGAGTCCTGCTACTGGCCGTTTCCAGTGCAAGGTATTTTGATTTCAATTTGTTGCTCGTATTTTGATTTCAAGCTTTTCAGATTTAGAACTGTGTGTATATGTGTGTGCGTGTGCTGTGGGGGTTATAACTTGACACATCATGTGCCATAGAGTTCTCATTGGGATAATTTGTGAGCTCCGAATCAAATTGCTTAAGTGAATATGTTTAGATATTGAAGTGTAGTTCAGTATTAATGAATGGGGTGGTATAATAATGATATTGTGCAGGCAGTCTTGGAGGACACTCATACTAGGACTGTTAGATCTTGTGCATGGTCGCCGACCGGGAAATTATTGGCAACTGCAAGTTTCGATGCCACAACTGCAATCTGGGAAGATGTTGGTGGTGAATTTTCTTGTGTAACAACTCTAGAGGTGATCTATTTCTTTCAGTTAAAGGAAATGTTGTTTTTTATGTTGTTTTTCGTGCTCCTGCAATTTTGGTGATCCAAAGATTTGATAATGGTTAATTGTCCGTCCCAATCTTTTTGATTAAAAATGCTGACACAAGGTAAAATTACATCTAGGGTCACGAGAATGAAGTTAAAAGTGTGGCATGGAATGCATCTGGCTCGTTGCTAGCCACTTGTGGTAGAGACAAATCAGTTTGGATTTGGGTAGTGTTGCCACATAATGAGTTTGAGTGTGTTTCTGTGTTGCAAGGACATGCTCAAGATGTTAAAATGATACAATGGCATCCATCAGTGGATGTTTTGTTCTCATGTAGCTACGACAATTCTATCAAGGTACTTTTACGTGTGAAAGACTAGTGTTACTACAGTTTAGTTATTTGAGTATATTCTGATTATTGGGTGCTTAATATTGAATTCGAGAATCAATATATATCTTGAAAGTAAATATCTATATGGTATAGGTCTGGGCAGAGGATGGGGATAGTGATGATTGGCATTGCGTTCAAACTTTAAATGAAGCCAGCAGGTATTTTGTGGTCCAACTTCTATATTGAAGCTGTACGGGAATGCTTGTGCTAGCAGCATTGACCAAACATTGATTTAAGTTCACATTCTTCAGTTTTTGGCTACAGTAATGGGTATAAATCATCTTCAACTTAACCTTCCCCCTTTCAGAAAAATAATGATACAGAAAAAAATAAATATCCTTTTGAACATGGAATATTATTTGATTTGGAAAGGTGTAGTAGCTATTTGTTATTTTCACAATTACCCGCCTCACTAGATTCAAAACTTAGGTGTTGACTAACTTGCACTTTATTTTATATACGGAAAGAAGATGGTATAGGATTCTGTTAACAACATTTCCCTTTCTTTGTTTAATGAAGTGGACACACATCTACTGTCTGGGCCTTATCTTTTAACTCCAATGGAGACAAGATGGTATCATGCAGGTATGTCCGGCCTCCATGTTTATTCTATGCTTACTTACAGATGTTTAACACTAATGTTTCTTCAGTCTTTCAATTAACTTGTGTGTCCAGTATTATATTTATATACATATAAAGATAGTTGTCGTTCTGAGGCTTATTCAGTCAGCTTGATTTTGCAGTGATGATCTTACCATCAAGATATGGGGTTGTGACATTATGAGGATGCAGTCTGGAGATGGAAATGCACCTTGGTATGGAGCAAGTCTATGTGTTGGATCTTTTATTTTTTATTTTTATGAAAGCTGCATGTATTCTTATACATTTTTTTTTTTTCTAATTCTGCCTGTTGATTCTCTGAACGAAAGATAAGAATGTTAGAACTTGCATCTGATTCTTATTATCAAATAGCTGGCTATCTTACTCTTATGATTTATAGACTCACAGTTCCTCTAACTCAAATACTCCTTACAAAGCATTATTGACTTGTCATGATGTCATGATTCTATTTTTGCCCCAACACCAATTAACACTAGGTTTTTTGTGAAATGCTTCTTTGACATACATATTTCATCAGAATCCTTGATCAATTTGCTTTTCCTCTTACCCAGCTACTTGTTGATCATACTTATTATATTATTATTATTATTTTTCTGAGATTGAGATGACATGGTAAACTATATATTCATGGACAAGCTTTTTTTTTTTTTTTAATGGAAATAGTTTCTCATGTACAGTACTTTACAATTTCATGAGTTTGACATCATCTGCCTTTGTTGTCAGGACACATATATGTACTCTCTCTGGCTATCATGACCGGACTATTTTTTCCATCCATTGGTCACGGTAGGAAGACTTCCTATATCTTTATCATCTTTCTTTTTGTCATAGTTTCAGATGCCCTCAGAAGTCGATCATAATTCTTGGGGTAACAGTTTTGTATTTCTGTTTGTAAAATAGTATGAGATTTGTTGTACTTATTTTGAGCTACGATTTCTCGCAGGGATGGAATAATCTGCACTGGAGCAGCTGATGATGCAATACGCTTTTTTGTTGATAGCAAAGATGACTTGGTATATGTCGTTTAATCCGCTTATTGTAATTTTTCTCTGTTTGCCTTCTGCATATACCTACCAGCCAGGCAAATGGTAGCCAATAGAAAGCCTCACAGTATTTATGCTTAAAGCAGTTGGTGCTTTGAATTTCTTATCCTCATGGTCATCATTTGTTAAAGTATGACTCACAAACATCCATATATATATATATATATATAGTACTCCCTCCGTCTCGCCGAATTCGCCTTGTTTCTTTTTTGCCTTTTTTGGCATGTTTTTCCACGCTTCTCGATGATGGGTTTTAAAATGGATTTTTGAAGAATTCTTTCTTTTACGGGATACTACGACCGTAGTATCCCGTAAAAGAAAGAATTCTTCAAAAATCCATTTTAAAACCCATCATCGAGAAGCGTGGAAAAACGTGCCAAAAAAGGCAAAAAAAACACAAGGCGAATTCGGCGAGACGGAGGGAGTATTTGTTATATGAATAGAGAGTCTAAGGTTCAGCAAGTGCACGTATCTTACTTACTGGGAAAAAAAGTGGCTGACCTGAAGCCTGCCAACAGAACAAGAATTGGGAAGGAACTTTATTGTATGTAGACATTGTAGCACTGCCCTGATTTTATCGTTGTGCTGTATCTTTACATTGCTTATGAAAAAAGTCTTCCCTGGTCAGAATTGCACAAAGGTTCTCTTCACTTTGTTTCTGTTTTACTATGTCATGGTAGGTTGATGGACCTTCTTGCAAATTGCTTTATAAGAAAGATAAGGCTCATGAGATGGATATAAATGCCGTGCAATGGAGTTCCAAGGTAAATATATCAATCACAAACTTATTTTTGTGCGGCTTAACTTTCTCTATGCTCCAGCTTTTTATAATGAAATTATGATGGTTACATAACTAGGAAAAATAAATGCCTATTTTCCGAGAATAATAGTTTTTTTTTCTTCTTGCCAATAGCATGTCAATTGTTAATGTCGATACTCGATACATGCTAAAGTACATGGTTTTTTATGCCTAAGGTATTTCATTACATAAATATGGCTCAAGTCCTCTGAGTAAAATGTATGGATGCATTATGTAAGCAATACTTCTTTAATAAGCCGTATTTTCTTGATTCTACTCTGATGATGCAAAAATTAGCATAAATATCTGAATCAAAAAGTAAAATCCAATAGTCTCACTCAAGCTTCTGTTCAAGTAAAACACCACTTCCATCGGGTTCCATCTAATGTGGATTAATTTCGCTTTGCTATCTATGATTATCTGCAATAGAACCGATGTTAAGGTGAGAGGGCTTTCCCAATATACTGTATTCTTTCAATAAACCTTTAAATTTCTGCCATTTGCTTGTTTCTAAGATTTGCCATAAATAAGATTACATATATATTTTCCTTGGCTCCAACATTATAGGATAACGGGCGCCTCGCTTCTGCCAGTGATGATGGAACTGTCAAGATATGGGAATTTGTTTCTGCATCTGAGAAGAATCTGCATATATAGGTCTATGTTTGTGATTAAATCTCTTGTAGATGACGCATAGTTTATACATATTTTTTTGTTCCTGTTACCGATTTGCCGGTCGGAACCTGAAATTCCCAATATGATGACACCTTAGTTGTTGCTGGTGAATGTTCTTATCATTGATGTTATCATGATTCATCTCGATTCGAATGTTTCATACAGGAAGTATGAGACTGTTGTTTTACAGATAGCATCCATTTGTTTGCGTTTATTTAATTATTTATTGTTATACGAACCGGATGTATAGTTTAAGGCAATGTTTTAAAAACCAAACCGGAAGTCGAACCATTATGAGATAAGTACGGAGTATATAAAAATAGAAATTAAATACTTATGTGATAAATATAAAAATATCAAAAAAACATCATAACTTGATTAACAAAATCGAAATCCGTTAATTCAATTCATTCGAACTGGAGTAATAGTTATTAACAATTTTTCATTTTTTTTTTAAACGAACAATTTTTCATTGGTATCTATTATGTTTCATTTTTTTCGTCCATGAAATCCTTTTTTTTTTTTTTGTTTCATTTCAGCGTGATTTTGTTTTTGTCTGTCAATTCTTTTTAATGACAATTTCGCACTCATATAAAAAACACAAAAACTGACAACTCTTACCAAATACACGAATACATGATACGCGATTTATGTATTCGTGAAAATTAACCTTAAATACATGAATACATGAATATACAACTCACGTATTCGTGAAAATTAACCTTGAATACACGAATACACGAATACTGACTCATGTATTCATGAAAATTAACCTTGAATACACGAATTCATAAATATACGAATACATGAATACACGACTCATGTATTCGTGAAAATTAACATTGAATACACGAATACAAGACTCATGTATTCGTGAAAATTAACCTTGAATACATGAGTGATTAATATTTTTGTTTTTTATATGAGTGGCTAGTATTTGTGTTTATTATATGAGTGACTAATATTTTGGTTTACTATATCAAAGTGGCTACTTTTAGGGATTAACTCTAAACTTTTTTATCGTGTGATTATGTAAATGTATTTATGTCATTTCTTTATGCATTTTTCGATATTGTGTGTTGCATATGTCCCCATTGGCATTTGCGTTACTTGTACTACCTCCATCCCATATAGTTAGTCCACTTTGTTTTATTGACTATTCCGACACGCGTTTCCACCGAAACCTAGTACGAGTTTTAAAATATAATTTTGAAGTATCGTTTTTTTTACGGGATACTATGAATGTCATAGTATCCCGTAAAAAAAACGATACTTCAAAATTATATTTTAAAACTCGTACTAGGTTTCGGTGGAAACGCGTGTCGGAATAGTCAATAAAACAAAGTGGACTAACTATATGGGATGGAGGTAGTAACATACAATAATATATTAATTGAATAATGATTGCTACACATTACTACTATGATTTTAGTTGGTGTTTTCGAGTACGTAGGTAGTGTAGAAAGTTTGCAAGTAGTGTGATCTTTTTGAATACTACGTATATAATTATTTGGTCTCACGTGAACTTTAATTGTTTCTCCTATTTCAGTTGTTGGTGATTACCAATCGAATGAGAATTGCAATTTAAGTTGAGGAAAGAGAAGGCAATAAGAGATGCAAACAAGCCATTAGAAGATGCAGGAAATGCAAGATGGGACACCATGACGCTAGAAATTTTGACCCTTGATTTTATTATTATCACTAGTATTCATATTCATTAATTATAAGTTATTGTGAACTCCTTTAAATTATTTATCTTTTAGCATAATATGTTTTCTTATATCATGATTTTTTTTAATAAAATATTTTATTATAAACATCAAAACATGCATAGTTATATACTATTAAAAAATCATGAATTGAATCATCCATGTTGGTCTTATGAATTGAATTTATTGCTACACGTTTAGCTGTTGTCCTCTTAGTTCTTTCGAGCTCCGGCTAGGGGTCTCTAATGGCCCAATATTTCCGACCGACTAGTGGAATTAGAAGGGGAAAAAAAAACCCGATTGGGTGCTAAGAAGATTTTATATGTCTTTCTTTTGTTGTTGTTGAAAATGGATGCTCTTAACGGCTTCAAATTTCACGGATTTGATGTTTCTCTGCCTTTTGTGGCCAAAGTCCACATCAAAATCAAAGCCTCCAAAATTTCTCTTCCATGTTCCCAAATTTGCATAGTTAAAAACATGAATAATTATGCATTATCATACACACATTGTTATGATATTTATTATATATGATGATCTGAGACTCGATCTTCACTTATGCATAAGGGGCATATATTAAAATAGTCATTTTGGATAATTAAAATGCTTTATTAGCCACTCTTATAAAAATGTACTTTTTAGCCATTTTTTATGTTTATTGTCATAATTGTCCATCGCATATTTTTTCCTTATTTTTCATTTTCTTATATAATTCCATGTATAATTTGTGCATAATTTTATTGTTTTATTTGTTAGAAAATTTATTTCTTATTTATCTATTTTTGTGGGAACATATTATATTGACTATTTATTATTGATAGACTTAATTAAGTGATCTAATTAAGTAAAAAGTCCATGGGCTATGTAATTTATATGGGCTTAAGTTCAATTAGGTGTTTATGGGTAACCTTTATTTTCAGGATAATGTTTATGGGTAACCTTATTATATAAAGGGTTCCCAATACACTAAATGGAAAAAAAATAAATTTCTTCTCCTCAAATATGTTTGTGATTGAGGATTCGAGATTGTTCATGAAGGTATTCCGCATCCAGTAGTTCAATCTCGATGGATTCAGGAGTATTTGATAATCGAGTACGATATTTAAGAAATTGAATTTATGCTATATGTCATTAATAAATTCTAACATTATTTTACTTTGCTCGTCGCTTATTGTTCAAAAAATATAATTGTTCAATTAACTCATCATTTTTTTTTTTTTTGAAAGAAACCCATCAATTTTCTCTGCTACCGATAAATGGATTTTTCTTTTAGGGATAAATATAACTGGTTCTTTATTCATTCATGAAGATCAATATATATTGTTGGTCCCGAAAGTAGCGAGTCACACGTAGGAGAGGGGGGGGGGGGGGGTGAATACGTGTGTGGAGAAATATTTAACTTCTCTTCGATTTTTCGGCCTCTTGCGAAGCGTGACGCTTTGTAAGTGTTTCACACTTTCAAAGCTTCTTGCTAGGCGAGTGGTGTGGTGCGGAATGTGGTGAGCTATTATACTCGCTTTAGTTATCTTGCACTTAAAACAGTTTATCACTTAGAGCGTGAGTGTGTGTTATGAATAATCAAAGCATGAAGAATGTAAAGCGCATAACACAAGAGTTATAGTGGTTCGGAGGTTACGCTCCTACGTCCACTCTTATCACCTTCACTGAGTGACGAACTCCACTCAAAGCTTGGGGTTTACAACGGGCACCCAAGAGCCTATGTGAGTTTATACGATCGGCACTCACGAGCCTATGAGTTTATACGATAGGCACTCACGAGCCTTACAACCTTTACAAACTAAACTCTCAAACTTAGTTTGGGTTTGGGTTCGTATAGTTTCCAACTAACGAGAAATCCTTTTACAATGAAGCATAATGTAGAAGGCTAGGATTTCTCTTTAAGGCTTATGGATATAGAAGTTGAAGCCTTATGGATAAACTAGAAGGTTGAGATCCGTAGATCTTCTTGGAAGAGATGTAGGATGGTTACTACTTTATTTGCTTGCTCTCTCATACCATACTTTTCTATGTAGCTTGAACCTTCTATTTATAGTAAGGGACACTAATCTATCCGTTGGAGAGATAGAGTGCGTGTTCCTTACTTGTCTAATCCGAATTTTGAATTCTTCCTTGATAGAGCACAGTCCTAGGAAGATAGCCGTTTGACTAAAGGAGCCTAGCCCTGTGCATTCGGCGATTAGACACTTCATAGTTCGTTGAGCAATCTGGAGCGGACATGTGGCCTGGCAGCTGTCGCTTCTCACCTGCTTGTCAGACGCTCTCGCTCAAGCTGGAAGCTCGCTCTGGCCCTGAGAGGCGCTTTGGCTGGAAGCGTGTTCTGGATGAGAGGCGCTTTGAACTTTGGAAGCGCGCTTCGGACTTGGAAGGCGCTTTGAATTTTGGAAGCGCGCTCTGGACCTGGAAGACGCTTTGAACTTTGGAAGCGCGCTTCAGACGTGGAAGGCGCTTTGAACTTCAA
Source organism: Mentha longifolia (assembly GCA_001642375.2). NCBI lineage: Eukaryota > Viridiplantae > Streptophyta > Magnoliopsida > Lamiales > Lamiaceae > Mentha > Mentha longifolia. The sequence continues at coordinate 24,478,283 of CM038111.1, read as the reverse complement.
AGCGTGAAGGCGCTCCGGCTTTCCTTCAGAGTGGCGCTCCGGCTTTGCTTCACAGCCGCTCCGGCTTTGCTTCAGAAAGACACTCTCATTTAGACACTCTAAAGTTACATTTCAATAAAGAGCTCCCTAACAAGTGAGCTCTTCTAATACATTAAAATATACATTGTAACTTGAGCTAGATCATCAAAGATTATTTATGAGATATACTTAAAGGGAAAATTCGACCTTGGCATCGTTGTCATTGGCAACGGCGCCTAATAGCCCCTAATAAATGTACACGGGAAACACTAAACCCTTTCATAATTATATTTAAATTTATTTATTATTTCCGTCTCTCTTTTTATTAAATACAAATCTATTTATTAATTTTAATTAGCACCGTAAAAAAACACTGCTAAAAAAATTCCTTTCATAATTAAATGTATATCTATTTATTTATTTTTTAATTTCATAATTAAATGTAAATCTATTTGTTTATTAAATATGAAAAAAAAACTGCTAAAAAAAGAGTTTAATGCGTTATTAGGCACCGTTGCCATTGACAACGGTGCCAAGGTCAAACCTCCCTACTTAAAGTGATACCCGTCGAATTTCGACGGGATACAAACTAGTATATATATAATACGATTACGCATCTCCATCCTACGTGGAATTTTGTATATTTTTCGTTATTATTTTTCTAAATTCTCGTGGCTTTGGCTATATTAGGCAATAATTATATATATTAATATATGTCCCTATATATGCATATTATGTATATATATTACTTTCTATTTTTCATTCTCCATTAATTTTTTTTTATTTTACATATTTATACATATATAATAATTATATATCTAAAAGGATTAATATATATATTTTATTTATGATAATTATTTATTCAAATAATTAGTCAAAAGGAAATCTACGAATATATACAATGCAACAAAATTAAAAATAATAATCTAATCAATATATACCATAATATAATATATATTCCTTAATCAAAATATACTCAGGGGCGTAGCTAAGTGTGGCCAAGGGAGGGCCATTGACCCCCTTTGTATTTTGGCATTAATTATCTATTACACTCCTATTATTATTGTTATACTTAAATATATCTAAAATACATATAGAAAAAATAAAATGACAAAATACAAATGATAATTTGGTAGTCTATATTGAAAATGATATATTTAATTGTGTTCTTGATAACACGAAAATAGAAAGTGTCCGTTTTTCGTGGATCAATTTATTGTAGATGGAGATAGTATAATTTTTGAACCCCCTTACTAAAAATCCTGCATCCGCCACTGAATATACTTGATAGGATGTGGCCCAGTGGCCCAGATCAGCTCGGCTCATTCCTAATTTCTCCAGCCCAATCCAGAATGAAGCCCAATAGCACAAGTCAAGAAACTCAGCCAACCACCCACGACGGTCAGAATACGGACGGACATGCAAAGACAACACCCACGATCTCTCAACCACCCCTGACCTCAATTCTCTATAAATAGAGTCATTTTGTAAGACAAGAGAGGGGTACTGTAATTGCTGCTTGAAGTACTTCGAATACAAACATCCTCATCTTTCCTCCGTGGACGTAGATCTACCTAAAGATCGAACCACGTAAATTCTCGTGTTCTTAGTTTTCTGCAAATCTCACTATCACAAAAACACTCTAAAATTCACGATCGATCAATACTATATTATAATATACCTATATATAAGCATAATAACGTTTGAAGTTCAGGGACTGAGTTGAGGGACACTTTTCTGAAGAATTGTGTGAGAAGGTATATTATACGTTTTTTGTTCCAATTTATGCATGTTTCTGTGTTGTCTATATTTTGCTTTCTATTATGCTTTAATTCTCTTCACCAATTGAAGCCCTCCTATCTAACGACAACCAATTACTTTCGAATAAGAATAAGCTGAATGTTTTGTTATTTTAAGTGTGATACAAATTGCTATGTAGTATAATCAACCGTGACTTTTATGGTGTTGTATATAATCGTATTATCATTCAATATGTTGTTGTTTACTTACATATATTGTTATTATTTGTATAAAAGATGTCTACAAATGATGGAGTAGTTCCTTTGAGAGACCTCAATGACAAATCCAAGATCAAAACTGTTATTGTTCAAATTCTTCATAGATGGAATCAGAAAGAACGATCAAGCAATAAGGAATGATTGGAGATGATTTTAATCGATGAATCGGTAATCTTTTGCATGCTTTATTTCTTACAACAATTTAAAATATTATTTCATTATTCAAATTATATATATATATATATATATATATATATATATATATATATATATATATATATATATATATATATATATATATATATATATATATATATATATATATATATATATATATATTATATTTTGTAGGGGGACAAGATACAAGCTTCTATTGCATCAAGCGTGAAGAATAAGGTTGTCTTCACTAAATCAAGGGAGCATTGTTGTTATTCATAAATTCCAAGTTGTGGACAACAAACCTATTCAAAAAGCAAAAATTCAATCATAAGTATAAGATTTGCTTTACTGTTGCCACCACGGTGTCCGAACCAAATGAATATCCAAAAATTGTCGAAGATGGATTTGATTTCATTCAGTTCAAGGATATTCCGACACATAATCATGAACTTGTGTTAGTTCTGTACAATTTATTTATATTTTTTAGTTATTATTTTAAATTTTTTGCTTACATAATATGTTATATTTAAATTCAAATTTTATTTATGTTGCAGATGTTCTTGGCCAATTGAAGACCAATGAAATAAAGATAGGATATGCACAAAACAAAGGCGACAAGTCTAGGATATGTGATATAATATTGGTCGATGCTAAGTATAATTTCTAACTATTACTTTAATAGATATTATTGAATTATTTTATATTGTTTGATTCATTATTATGTTTTATTTCAGTGGGACCGAAATAACTTGCATATTGTGGGAGGCATTCGTCGATCAACTTAAAGAATATTTGGACAACAATCAAAACAGAAATAATGAGCCGATATTCATTGCATTGCAGTTTGCTATGATATCAACTTTTAAAGGTAGAAGAATTTTTGGTATTCAATATGTCATTTATGCCTTTTCTACTATATTCAATTTTTAGCATATTGATGGTTACGTATATGCTTTTGTATAAATTGCATAGATGGAACCATAGTAGTAGTTCACGCTTAGTATATATATATTGGCAGGATTTAAAAAACATTTAGAATATTTTTTGAATACCCATGTTTGTATAATATGTTCAACAATATGATTTCCTTAGCATTATACTTTGTAGTACTTCGATTCTTACTCAAAGTATTAAATTTATTTCAGGGTTGAAGGTTACCACAATGAAGCATGCAACCAAGATGTTTATATGTCCTGAAATTCAAGAAGTTAAGAATTTCATTTCAAGGTATTTAACTATATTTTACATAATGTGATCCATTAATGATTAATTGCAAAATCTTGATATTAATTTATCAAGAATCTTTAATTTATTAAGGCACGGTGTTGGCGGAGTTACAAAAGATCATAAGATAACTCACATATCCAACGTTAGCCAAGAATTAAAGAGGGAAGAATGGCTGAATGCTGATTCAGTGAAAACCATTAAGGACACAGTAAACTCTGAGGAGGTAAATTTTTATATATACAGTACAATTATTAAAATGTAACTTCAATATTAAATTTCAAATATTATCTTAATGGATTCTCTCTCAATTTTTAGGTTGGAACCTATATGCAAAGGAAAAATGGTTAACTTTCACAATGAAGGAACATGGTATTATGATGCATGTGCAAACGGAAAATGCTATAAAGGTGTGGAGAAGGGAAAAAAGATTGGAGATACTTGCTCCAAATGCAAAAAGCCAATTGAATCCACCACACCAAGGTATTTACTTTAGTACGGTATTTTTAGAAGTGCGATATTCTTAATGAACTCATAATGATAGAATTTATGGTTTCATGTTATAATTAGGTACATGATGAAGGTTGAGGTGGAAGATAACACCGATCAAGCTTACTTCACTTTTTTCGAGGATTGTGCTAAATATCTTTTGAAAAAATCTGCAAGTCAATTGATGGAAGAAACTGAGGCTCAGGTATAATCCAATATATTTTCAATATACGTTACATGTAATATAATATGAATCTTGAATAAAAAGGGGCTGAGACCAGAAGATAGGCAAGATATATATGTTCGAGTATTCAAACGAGCTTATAAATGATCTGAAGAACGGAGAAATATTTGGCCAACACACAGCACGTATGTTTTTCCTTTAATTTTATATTTTTCATTACATTTTATTCAATTATATATGTGAAATATAATAGTGCATTGTCATATAGTTGTTGCAACAGTCGAGTTTCAAAAACGAGGACTTTCTCATGCTCATATCGTTCTTTTTTTAAAACGTGAGGCTCAACGTCATCTTATAGAGAATATAGATGATTTCATATGCGCGGAACTCCCAAACAAAGAAGAAAATCTAGAATTATACGAGGCCATTGCAGAATGTATGGTGCATCGACTGTTGGGATATTATGTTAAGGGGGAACTTTGATTCAATTGTGTTTTGATTGGATTTCAAAACCCTCATTTAATATTTCCCTTACGATCTTTGATGATCCAACTCAAGTTACAATGTATATTTTAATGTATTAAAAAAGCTCGCTTGTTAGGGAGCTCTCATCTTAAGTGTAACTTTAGAGAGTTTAGGTGAAAGTGTCTGTCTGAAGGAAAGCCAAAGCGCCTGAAGAAAGCCAAAGCGTCTGTCTGAAGGAAAGCAGAAGCACGCTTTCAGGGCAAAGCGCCTATCAGGACCAGAGCGCGCTTTGAAGGTCAAAGCGCCTCTCAGGGCCAAAGCACCTCCCAGGGCCAGAGCGTGCTTTCAGGTCAAAGCGTCTCTCAGGGCCAAAGCGCCTCTCCGGGCCAGAGCGCGCTTTCAGCTTGAGCGAGAGCGTCTGATAAGCAGGTGAGATGTGTCAGCTGCCAGACCACGTGTCCGCTCCAGATTGCTCAACGGACTGTGAAGTGTCTAATCGCCGAATGCACAGGGCTAGGCCCCTCTCGTCAACGGCTATCTTCCTAGGACTATGCTCTATCAAGGAAGAATTCAAATTCGGATTAGACAAGTAAGGAACACGCACTCTATCTCTCCAACGGATAGATTAGTATTCCTTACTATAAATAGAAGGTTCAAGCTACATAGAAAAAAATGGCAGAGAGAGCAAGCAAACAAAGTAGAAACCATCCTACATCTCTCCCACAAGATCTTCGGATCTCAACCTTCTAGTTTATCAATAAGGCTTCAACTTCTATATCCATAAGCCTTAGAGAGAAATCCTAGCCTTCTACATTATGCTTCATTGTAAAAGGATTTCTCATTAGTTGGAAACTATACGAACCCAAATCCAAACCGAAACCGAGTTTGAGAGTTTAGTTTGTAAAGGTTGTAAGGCTCGTGAGTGCCTATCGTATAAACTCATAGGCTCGTGAGTGCCAATCGTATAAACTCACATAGGCTCTTGGGTGCCCGTTGTAAACCTCAAGCTTTGAGTGAAGTTCATCACCGAGTGAAGGTGGTAAGAGTGGATGTAGGAGCGTAACCTCCGAACCACTATAAATCTTGTATTATGCGCTTTACATTCTTTATGCTTTGATTATTCATAACACACGCTCACGCTCTAAGTGATAAACTGTTTTAAGTGCAAGATAACTAAAGCGAGTATAATAGCTTTAAAGATCCATACTCTTGCTCCGTGGACGTAGATCTATTCTAATAGATCGAACCACGTAATTTCTTGTGTTCCTTTTACTTTCATGCTCGATTTATTACTTGTCAACGTTCATTAATTGCCTATGAAAACAAGTTCGATCAAATACTATTATAAAATAGCCAATTCTTATAACTTTTGTTTTGTCTAATATACTCCTATTATAAATCTATTTTAAAGGGTAACAAAGTAATTATAAATATAATTTTATTATTGAATTAAATTTATATAAACTTCTCCTAATCCAATTATAATTTTACCTTTTCCACTCTTATTTATCCTCTCAATTTTCCAAGAGCAGTATTCCTCTTCAAGAATCTATTTCTTCCTACGTGCTTTATTATAAAACTCACAATAATAAATACTAATAAGGATGATATAAATAGTGAAATATCACAAAACTTTAATATTATTTTTAACATATTTTTCAAAATTAATTAAAAAAAAACGTATCTACGTGCAATACACATAATCCATGCTAGTAAGAATAAATAAATGAATAAATGAAAATAAGTGAAATAAGAAAAGATCAGAAGAAAGAAAGAATAAATAAAAGAAGAAAAGAAAAGAAAATATTATACAAGGATATTTTTGGAATTAACTTTTAAAACGGCTATAAAAAATGTTTTTTATAAAGTTGGCTAAAAAAGATGCTTTGTTATAAAAAAAATGATTACTTTCTTAGAATACCGCTAAATAAAAACAAAGCCATAAGGCCTCCCCCAACGCCGATCTCAATAAAGTGGGATCTCTCCCACTTTCCGGTGGAGAGATCCCACTCCCGGAGAGATCCCCAATGCACGGGATCTCTCCGGGATCTCTCCTATTTTTTTATTATTTTTTTTTCTTATTTTTTAAATCTTTTATATTTCAATTAATAATTCACTTTAATTAATTTAATTTTAAACCACACCCATTAAAACTAATTTTATTTATTAAATTGAAATAGTAGACATTACATGAAAAATAATTAAACATCAACATAAAATTAATAAAAAAAAACACACACACAACTTAATCAACACGACCACTACTAGTCCATAATTACTCGATCAAATCGTTGATGAGGTTTCCATGGCGCACCGAATCGCGTAGAGTGAATGAGCGTTCAACATACTCATGAAAGGATGCCGGACCTCCTCGCTCCACTGTCGGCCTGCTACTGTTAGAAGCTTCATCTTCCGGAGGAGCCCATTGCATCACCATTGGCCCTTCGTTCTCGATTATCATGTTGTGCATGATGATGCAAGCATACATAACATCTTGCATATGATCGCGGAAGTATAGTCTCGACGGGCCTTGGATGATTCCCCACCGCATCTTCAGTACGCCAAAAGCCCTTTCGACGTCTTTTCGAGCCGACTCTTGCTTTGTTTTGAAAAGTTGAACTTTAGGGTTGGCTGTGGCAGTTGGGCTTGAGATGAAAACGGGTCACTTCGGGTATATCCCATTGGCGAGGTAGTATGCCATGTTGTGTGGTCGTCCGTTCGCCATGAATTGAATTGGCGGAGCTATCCCGTTCACGACGTCCCTGAAAATGGGTGACTGGTTGAGGACGTTGATGTCGTTGTTCGAGCCCGCAACTCCGAAAAACGCGTGCCAGATCCACAAATCGTAAGAGGCAACCGCCTCTAGGATGATCGTGGGAACCCCCTTATCGCCACGGACGTATTGACCCTTCCACGCATTCGGGCATTGCCTCCATACCCAGTGCATGCAGTCGATACTACCTAGCATCCCCGGAAAGCCGTGGATCTCCTCGTGCATACGCAGCAGTCTTGCGCAATCAGTTGCAGTTGGCCGGCGCAAATAGTTGCCTCCAAAAATAGTAACCATCGACCTACAGAAGCGCTTCAGGCAATCGATGGTCGTGCTTTCTCCCATTCGCAGATACTCGTCGAGGTGGTCCGCGGGGCAGCCGTTTCCGAGTTGACGAAGCGCAGCAGTACACTTCTGAATTGCTGTGAAGCCAGGCTTCCCAAGAGCATCTCGACGTTGAGTGACGAAAGGATCGTGTGCCTCCAGTGCTTCGATGATGTGCAAGAACAAATTCCTCGACATACGAAATCGGCGTCGGAATATTGCGTCGCCGTAGGTTGGCGTATCACCAAAGTAATCCGCCATCAGTTGGGCAGCACCGCCGACACGATTTCGCTCTATATGGGACCACTGTGCCGGGCGTCGTCTACGCCTCGTCTGGTCATCTTCCGGGGCCTGCTGTCGCTCATCGAGTATAGATTGGATCAGTTGGTGTGATTTTCTCAGTTGTTCGAACGCTCGTGGCACTTTGTCGGAGTCGCTCGAAGAACTCGATGAGAAAGACATTTTTTTTTGGAAATTTTTGGAGAAATTTGTGAAAAATATTGAAGATGAATTTGTGTGTAAAGAAGGAAAATTGTGTGATATGTGAGAGTGTGTGGTGAGTTGTATTTATAGGAGGAAAATGGGAAATAGCCGTTTGTGGCTCAACGGCTAGCCAATGGCTAGCAATCAAATTTTTATTTATTTTTATTTTTTATTTTTTATTTTTGGCTGAATTTAAAAAAAAATAAAAAATAAAAGCCTTGCTGACATCATTATGACGTCAGCAGGCATGACCGATCGCTGGACGCTCCTCCGCACCCTCCGCCTGCGATCTCCGCCTCCCCAACGCACGAGCGGGACTGATCCCGAGATCGGGTACGGCGGCGCTCGGGTGCGCTCCAGCGCGTGGGGGATGGCCTAATATGTTGCTCCATATATAATATAACTTAATCAATAACTTCGACATAACTTCTGACTAATTAATTTGCATGATTAAATTTGACGTACAATATACTAAGAAGATTATATAGATGCGTGTACATGTGCGTGGGAGTATATGTTACGGAACAATACATACAATATTATTATCTTAGAAAATATTTTGATTTGTTGAAATTTTTCTTACTTCGTGTGTATCACGAGAAATGTTTAAGAAAATAATAGAATCACATTTCCTAGGAATGAGTATTTATTACATTGAGATAATTAATGTTAACAAAAACAGACGGAAGTTTTGGAGCCACATAATGTTAAAAGGATGTACTCTCTCCGTTTTTTTTAATGTTATACAAAAACAGAGGGAAGTTTTGGAGCCACATAATATTAAAAGGATATACTTTCTCTGTTATTTTTCAAAGTGTCACAGCCATCAAAATTGTAAATACAAAAAAAATGTGTAAATTTATATTTTAACCCCATTTATTATTCTTTTTTTAGTATCAATTTATATATAACATTAATTATAAGGGTAAAATTAAAAAAAATGTAACTATTTAAAAACAAACAATAAAAATAGTAACTAGGACACTTAAAAATAGGGAGTAACAATCTTTTTTTAAATGAATTACTACCCGCCTGTTCCATTTATATTAGCATAATTTTCTTGATAGTTTGTCCCATTTATTTGGTCACATTTTCATTTTTAGCATAATACTAACTCAATAATTAGATTCTAATTCAAAAAAAAAAAAAAAACTAATTTTATGCAGCCTAACAACACCCACCAATCATAATTATAAAATTACTTTTATTAAAAAATTATTAATTAATTCTTTATCAATTCTCATTTCTAATCCTTCTCTTCATAAATTACGTATCCAAAAAAATGTGTCAAGATAAATGAGACGGAAAAAATATTAATTAATGCTTTTGATTAGGACCAAATTGATCCATTTAGAAGCACTCATTCCGTAATGTGTTGGATAAATGATATGCTACTCACCTAATGGTGAACACCTTCGTCGTTTTTTTCGATTTGACATTATTTTGTTTGATTTTTTCGATTGTTTTATATTCGAATATCATAGAAATTAATATAGAAATCAAAAAATCTACAAAATAAATAAAAATCAAAGCTCAATTTGTCATATTACTCATTTTTCGACGTTAGAAGAAAAAAAGAACATATCAAGCTTTGGATTTTTATTTATTTTGTAGATTTTTTGATTTCTATATTCATTTCTATGATATTAGAATATAAAACAATCGAAAAAATCGAACAAAATAATACCAAATCGAAGAAACGACAAAGGTGCTCATGAAGGTGTCCACCATTAGGTGAGTAGCATATCATTTCTCAATATTCTTGTGTATAGGTGTAATGCCCCGTATTTTCTTAACCGGCTTAATTAATTAATTGCATTGTTAGATTTAGAATTATCAATTTAATGCCCAGTAATTTCACGTAACTAATTTAGTTAGTTAATCTCGATGGTTGAGATATATTATCAACTTTTAGTATCCGCGATTTTTAGAACAATTGCTTAGAGAGTAATAATTGAATCGAGTAGCGACTCGACTTCTCTAGTTAACTTCTTCGAGTAATCGATTGAGAAGCGATGATGGAATCAAGTAGCAACCTGATTTCTACATTATTTAGCTTTCCAATAAACGAATCGTTATTATTCTCGATCACATTTGCTAAATGCTGATCGAATAAGCTCGAGTAAGAGATGGTCGTCGACTTCTCGATTTTATTAGGCCAAGGCCTAATTAATTTATTAGAACGGACCAAGGTCCAAGTAATTACGAGTTGGGCCAAGCCCACTAAAATATTATAAGTTGAGGCCCAACTACTAATAGCTTGGGACGAGCCCAAGTAGATACTCAATCACAGCAACCAGTTATAGACTAATTAGTTAGACTTACATATCTATTTATATGTATACCAAGAAAATAGCTTAATTCCAAATCCTTATTAATCAAAGGAAATCACGTGTTGAGCTAAATAGGTAGATTTCGAATCCTTACAAATCTCTACTACAACTTTACAATAGGTAAAACAAATTACAAGAATACATTAGCAGACAAATAGCCAAACTCCTAATCTTCTAAAAAGGGAAGGAAATTTGCAGCCCTTTTAAACTTTAGAAGTTAGCCGCACAATTAGCATCCCTCTAGCTACCTACAAAAGAGGAAGTAGGGTCAGCAAATAAAACAAGAGGAGAAGGATTTCAAGTCTGTAAAATGAGACAAGGATCTTATGTCTAAAACAAGAAAGGAACCCAGTCTTGAAGGAAGCCTAGCACAGCTGCATAGGCAGCAGCTTCATCCCTTCTTGATACCTGCAAGAAAGGAGAGAAATCAACCAGGAAATCGACAAGCATTGAGGGCTAAAAATCTGCAATGATACAAGAACCAAGACCTGCAATAAGGCAACAAAATAAACTCTGCGGAATTATTCAAAAGGAAACAAACTTAGTATGGAAATAGAAGCCTTGAAAGAATACACTCTATCAGCCAAAGCCAACTTTCTCTTCTAGTCTTAGAACTCCAACCGATTTCCTATAACACCACCCCCTCCTCACTCATTCAGATTCACACCATCTCAAAACACCAACACTTAGAACAACTAGAGAGCGAGAGAAGTGAAGGAGAAGCAGCTAGGAAGTATAGAAGAGGGGAGGAGCAAGCCACTACAGCTTTCTTCTTCAAGGTAACCAAAAATCCATGGACATGCTAATGTTCTCTCTCAGTAAACTAAGCATGATAGTAATTCAGTTTCCAGTTTTCATTACAAAAATCTAAACCCTAAGCATACTACAACCTCTATTAGTTTACCACAGAAGCATGTTCACAGTAGCAATCCAAACCAGTAAAATCAGAGCACCCCCTTAATGACAAAACTCTAAAAACACGTAAGCTTAAACAAAGACAAAGCTTTGTCAAGAACAATTAGAATACGCGCTTATTAACAAAAAAGCACAACCTAACTAAATTAGTATTCAAGAAATAAACACACGCTCGCTTATTCTAACGATTACTCCAAGAACCATAGATAAGGGGAGAAAGAGAGGGCTATGTAGCTTAGGAAAAGAGGGCAGCGGCAGCGCTCGTCACCTCCGAAGCTCCGACGATGGAAGCCATAAACTGAGGAGGTGCGCCGGAGAAAGAACCGAACCCTGCGCCTGTAACAGAGAAGGAAACTTCGTCAATAATTAAAATATTAATGTAAATAACAAAACGAAATAGAAAGCAAAGACATCGGAAATCGAAAACAGAAATGATGGAAGGACGAATGTCCCCTAATTCTTTCGAATTAGGGTTTTAATGTTAGGGCGTCTCCAAATGGAGCCCGTGGAATCCGCAGGAGTTGCGCCGGAGAGATGACGAGCCCAGGAGATTGACGGCAGAGCTGAACACGACGGATTCGAGCCACGGTCGCCAAGCCACCACCTCAACCGACGCCATCTCACCGTGTTTCACCGGGGCTGAAGGAGCGCACCAGAGAACCTAGTACTCGCCAAAATCGACGAGCAAAATCAGTAGCAGCTCGATTAAAATTTGAATTAGGGCTAAATTCCCTAAGTAATCGATTGGGAGAGAACGATTCCAGGGAAGAGAAAAGGAGAACGACGGCCGCCATTAATGAGGGCGCAGCCGAAGTGACTGCTGGAGAAGATGACCGGAGAGTCGAGAGGAAGAAGAAGGATGGCGCAGAGAGAAGAATCGCAGAATCGTGAGAGAAGAAAGAGAGCGGTTCGGCATCGATTAAGGTTTGGGAAATGGGGTGGGCTATTTTGTTCAATCGGGCCGGGCCGAGTATTAGAGAAGGTCGGGCTTGGCCAAAGGCTGGGCCGGGTTGGATGAAAGTGGGCTGAACCCTGGGCCGAATTTAATAAGTGGGTTGGTTTATAATTGGGCCAAGATTACTTATGTTGGGTCAAAAGTCTATTCATCTAGCTACAAACCCAATCCCAAATCAATTATGTGATCTAGATATCACTAATTACGTTATACCCAATCCACAATTAGACATTAATAATTCGTAAGGAATTATTTTCGTGATCTCGATAATTAACTTTAGACGAGTTATTAATCAAGAATTGATTTAGATTAATTGATTTAGCTAATCAATTACATAATTTCAAGCAGAAATTAGCTCAGTTTAACGATAAACCAAGATGCTTTATTAAAGGGTTAAGACTTGGAAAATTCTTAAGCGAATTATTAACTTATGGTAATAAGTTAATTAACTACGAGTTAATAATTAATCATAATTGATTAAGCAAATCAACTACGCAGTAGAAATTAATCTAGATTAAACAATAAATCAAAGATGGATTTATTGATAAAAATCTTATGAACCGTTCACGCAGCGGGATTCATAATTCGAGCTTAGATAACAGTAACCACGTTACTGGAATTAGAATAACCTCCGATAAGCATTAAAACTAAAATCTTAGATAAGATTTTATTCGTTAGAATACGAATCTTACCTTGATTTATAATCGAAGGGTACGCGAAGGAGGGACAGTAGCTGAGGCAGAGATCAAGCCTCATAACAGTTGAGAAGAACAGTGAGGTGGGCTTTCTATAAAACAAAGCATGTTTTATTAGATCAGTAGCTCTTTTAAAAGTATTGTCATGCCATAAATGTTTTCAGTTTTTGTATGATGCCTATCTGTTAAATGGCGAAATGCCAATTCATAAATCGAATTCGGGTCCTTGAATGATCAGCTATCATTCTTGGACTAGTGTACACATCGATCGTGTCATTGCAGATAGTGACCGATCACGTGACCGAGTGAGGTGGCCACCTCCTCGGACACAACAGACTCAAATATGGTAGATTACTACAAAACTTAGACTGCAGTCGCTTTTAAGATAACTCAGTTTTTCGTGAACATAGGCCTTTCAAGAAAAACCCTATGCTTCACTATGAATGGCTTGATAATAAAAATGTTTTGGGCATGTGTCCACTGGGTACTCAAGTACTCACGCCCTGTACATTATTTCCGATGTGCAGGTTGAGCAAGATGAATGGAGAGTGACCGGCGATGCTTTTGTCAAAGTTAGCAAGTAGTCTTAGTTGAAGATTTCTCTTGGTAGTACATGTCTTCATACATGTATTCTTAAATGCTTTTCCGCTGCGTACACTCTGATACTTCTGAATCCTTCGATATAGTTGTAATTCAAGTCAGAATCATGACAAGTTGTGTCGTACTTATTCCGTCTATTGTGTCCACCCATCGATGTTGTTCTATAACATGTTCATGTTGAATCCCAGAATTACCCATCTTTTGTAAATTATTCATTAATTCCCACCATAGTCACGAATTACCGAGCTTAGCTATCGATTAGCAAAGTGCGGTCATGACAATAGACAAAATGTATCTTTAAATTATTTCCTCATTTAAAACGGTAAAGAAAAAAGGGCGGGTGATTTTCCTGACTTAATCGGCAGAGCCAAAGATAGAACAGTTGTCATTATATCTCCTTCGAATTATCAAGAAATTTGTTATGTTATGTATCTTCATTCTTTGTCGACTTTGGTCTTTGGTGAATGGTGACAACTAAAATCTGGAAAAAGACGTCATTAATTAAGAACCTTGCAAAATAAATACAGTAGTAACGTTTTCAATTTGTATATTTCCAAACATAAAAAAATCAAAATACGAATATTTAATGCAAATTCCATCATTGTTAAGACGTTCGAATGTTAAACTAATAATTAATAATAATAGAACTGTAAAAAAGAGAGGACTTATAATTATTCATGTAAAAATTGAGTTAGTGCCAAACTAACAATAGGGCTCAACTTTTACAAGCAAGGTTTCGATGGTACATATTTAAACATAATACTATTATATTTATCCAACGATTTTTGAACTCGTGAATTATGAAAATACTATTGAAGTGATCTTAATATATATATGTCCAGCTTATTAAATGAAGGTAATTTATTTAATATAATTTGAGAATGCTAAATAATAGACAAATAGAGCTAGCATATATAGGGTGTGTGCATGCATATGGAATTATGGATTGGATGGTATTTTCTTCAAATTAAAACAGTACAGTGGAGCAGCAGAAGAAGTAAAATTGAAATTATTAATGAATCCTCTTAACTCAAATTCAAATTAATGTGTGGAATACCATTACATTACATAATAATCAATATGAACATCAAATACCAAAGCAGACTATAAAAGGAAAAGGAAAAATCGTACTCATCATCACATATATAAATATATGATCAACAGCTGTTTTGTATCCTGAATCCGGCGACGGCAGCGGCGGCGGCGGTCCTCCTCCGTTCCTCCATCAACGCTGCCCTCGCCGACATTATGCCGCCGCTCCTGACCGCCGCGTCGAACACCGTGGAGTCGATCCAGTCCTTGAGGAACGTTTCCTGCCCCCACATCTCCGGTATCCATACCCGACCGGCCACCTCCCCCCGGTGCCTCTTCAGCCTCTCCCGGCCACTCTCCGCCGCTGCACTACTACTCTCCGCCGCCGATGGCTCAAGAATCGCCGGACGATCTCTCCGCTGCTTCTCGTGTCCTAATTCCTCACTCGATTTGGTTCCTTCAAATTCAATCGCCGGCGCCTTGGATGCGATCTGTTTCTCCATCGATATATTAGCAGATCAAGGTAGCAAAGGTACTTTCTCTCTCTAGATTTCCGTGTGAGCAATGGGTGTGGGTATGTATTCTATAATTATATAGGTGAAGGTGAGTGTGTACATGTGGGCGTGGGTGGAAGATTTGAAGGAGGATGGGAAGGGAAGAAGAAGGAAGTGTGTGAGAAGAAAGGGTTACACGTCAGCAGAAAGTGTAGGGTAATACTATTGTATGGTAGGCGACAAGTGTACGTGTCGGTTCTTTTTTAATTCACAAACACAAGGAGGAGAAGAAGGAGAGGCTGCCTGTGGTTTGTAAATCATATCTTTCCATTTCTGAGGTTCATCTTCATTTTCCCATTTCTTCACATTATCATATTCTCTCTAGTGGGAGAGTAAGAGTTATAACTAGACTTAAATTATCCTCCCTCAAGTCCACCATTGGGCACAAAATCTAATTTTTTGAGGGTAATGTATTAAATTAATTAAGTGATTCTTTTGGTCACACTAATTATATGACAGACTTTGTGAAGATCTTGACTCTAATGTATATATTGGATTAGCCTCTCTCTTAATGGGCCTTATTAATGGTCATTGTCTTTTTCTTTTTCTTTTTTCTTTGTTTTTTTAAAATTTTTTTAATATGGTATCAGAGTGGATTCAAAATCGATTTGATTGATTAGTCCATACGTCAGAGCCGGTTCTGACGGAAAAATGGCCTGGGGCGAACTAAAAAAAATGGGCCCTATACTACCATATAAAATGCTTTGTATTAATCATAAAAATGACTTTTCTAGCTTTTTTTACTTGGAATATCATTTATAAAAAAAAAAACTATTGATAGGATACGGCCCAATAGGCCCAGATCAGCTCGGCCCATTCCTAATTCCCCCGGCCCAATCAAGGATAAAGCCCAGTGGAAGTCAAGAAAGTCAACCAACTGCTCCCAACCACTCCACAGTGCAGACAGGAGCACCCACGACCCCCAACCACTCCTGAAACACCCGTGACCTCCATCCTCTATAAAAAGGAATCATTTGTAAAGAAAGAGGCAGGTGGTAATAGCGGTTAGAACACGAAAATATAAAACATTCTCTCCTTCGTGGACGTAGATCTAATCAAAGATCGAACCACGTAAAAACCTCTCGTGTTCTTCACTCTCTCTCTCTCGTATAATCACTCTAAAATACACGATCGATCACTAATAGCGGTTAGAACACGAAAATATAAAACATTCTCTCCTTCGTGGACGTAGATCTAATCAAAGATCGAACCACGTAAAAACCTCTCGTGTTCTTCACTCTCTCTCTCTCGTATAATCACTCTAAAATACACGATCGATCACTGGCGCCGTCTGTGGGAAACGAAAGAATTTTATGAAACCGATCAGCGTATTTCAAGTGAAAACACGATGGTAAGACCAACCCGCTCCGCCACCACCGCCGCTGCCGCCGCTGCTGCCAAGGAAAAACAGAAACGAGCTGACCTCTTTTCCAATCCACCTTACATGCCGGCCAACGAGGAAGAAGGTGACGTTAGTCAAGCTCAGAAAACTGCTTCCCAGATCCAGCGTGACCAACAGCCCATCCGCCGAACTCCTGAAGGCCACCCGGAGGAGGTCCCATCTGGGGGTTCAGCTAGCGACGATGGACCAGATCAAAGTGGCAGCCGACGCGGGAATGCTGAACTCCAACCCGAGCTGGGAGACGTACTGAAAGCATACCTGAGCATCCATGAGCAGGATTTTCGCAGGTTCGCCGATCAACACCGACAAAGTCAAAGCAAGGAAGACGAAGTCGAACCGTCACAAAGGCCACCAAGTCTTCGGATCGTTGGAGGCAGGGAGGCCGAAGTTCCCCGTAGGCGACAAAACAATCGCCGTGGGAACGGTCGCGCTTCACCTCGGCGCGGTTCAACGTCACCTCGTCAAAACACCGTTCCTCATTGGCGTGACGAACGGAACGTCTATCAAAGAAGATTCGACGTTGAGCCCGAAGTTCCCCGAAGGCGACAGAGCAATCGCCGCGGGAACGATCACGTTTCACCTCAGCGCGATCCGATGCCACCGCGTCAAAACGCCGTTCCACCTCGGCACGACGAGGAGAACACCTACCAAGGAAGGTTCGCCGTCTACGGTCGAATCTCGACTCCCTTCACTAATAGGATACTCTATACTCCCCTCCCGTCGACATATAGAGTACCTCCTATCCCGCCTTACAACGGAACCCAAGATCCCAGCAACTTTTTATCCCGGTTTCAATACAACATGATGAACCAGGGGTTGGCCGAGGACGTTTACATGTGTAAAGTCTTCCCCGAGCTACTAGTAGACAACGCTAGAAGCTGGTTCGATAGCCTCCCTAATTGCAGCGTAGGATCGTATGCCGACCTACTGGACGCCTTTGAACGTCATTTCTTCCAAAAAGCCGAGGCAAAAATCAGCCCAGCCCAGCTCCTCACCTTAAAGCAAGGGCGGGGAGAAACGATCAGTGATTTTCTGGCCCGTTTTTATAACGAGAGCCTAAAAGTCGATCGTCTCTCCGACGACGTGCTTATCTCGGCATTCCAAAATGGCATCCAGTCCGGGACTCTCTTCAGAGAGCTCGTAAAGGCACGTCCTACGACCTCCAAGCAGCTATGGAAGATCGCCGACACATTCGCCGAAGCGGACGAGGCCGATCGGAAGAAACGGGCTGCAGATCGGCCCGAAAACAACGATAAGAGAAAGAAAGAGGAGCGCACCGACCTTGGGCAAGGCCGCCGAAGTGCCCTCGAAAGGTTACAACGAGGACCCCTCGAGTCCCGATTAGGACCTCGATCCAACCAAGACCGAAGTCAGTATACACCACTGACAAAGTCAAGGGCCGAAATATACGAGCTTCATGCGAACTTGTTCGAGAAGCCGCCGCCCTTATCTCGAGGTGGGTCGAAACGTCGATCCAAGAAGAAATACTGCAAACTCCATAATGACTACGGTCATGAAACTGAAGATTGCAGAGATCTCGCCTCGGACATAGAGCACATGATACGCGACGGTACCCTCAAACTGTACCAAAGTCGCAATCAGAAAGAGGCCCGACCTCAAGGGAAGGGCAAGAGAAAGAAAAATAAGGGAGGCTATAACTGCGCCCCCCAAAATGACAAAAGGCCAAGGCACCACGACGAGGATGAGGACGAAGATCAGCCTCAATATGACGCAGTCATCACGGCCATCACCGGACTGCCCGAAGGCACGACGAGGTCATCATTGAAAGCCGAAGCCCGGAGTCAACAGCGAGAAGAACCCACTCAAAAAAGGTTCAGGAGAGACGAGGTCGTCACCTTTTCCGGTGATGACCCAGTTCCCCATGCGGTACCTCATCAAGATGCCACCATAATCGAGGCGGTGGTGGCCAACAAACTGGTCCACCGCGTATTTGTTGATAGTGGAGCATCGGTGAGTGTGCTCTTTAAAGACTGTTTCGATAAGCTAGATATCGAAGAAGCACGTCTAAAGCCAGCACCCATGCCATTAAAGAACTTCACACAACAAGAGACGACGACGGAAGGCATAATTTCACTGCCCGTGACAGTTGGAAAAAGCCCGTTGTCTACTACGAAGATAATCCACTTCTTTGTCGTAAAAGCCAGCTCCCCCTATAACATCATCTTAGGAAGGGATTGGCTAATATCGACAAAGGCAATCTGCTCGGCCTACCACCTGACGATTAAAATTCCATCTAGAAACGGAGTGATCACGCTTCGGGGAAACCAGCAACAGGCAAATGAGTGCATGCAGGTCGCACTCCGAGGTGATAGGAATCAACACCCCCAGGCATAGCAACTACAGAAACCCGAAGAGGTGGAGCCGACGTCATCTCCATCCATCGAGCCGGTAGAAGACATCGCATTATACGAAGATGACCCTGCCAAGGTCGTCAAAGTAGGGTTCGTCGGCGAAAACGAGCTCCGAAGTCAACTTATCCGGCTACTTCGGGAGTATAGAGATGTCTTCGCCTGGTCGCCGCTTGACATGACTGGGGTGGCACCAAACATCATCACTCATCACCTCAACATCGACCCTGCAATAAAACCAGTTCGGCAGAAACAACGAGCCTTCGCAGCCGAAAGGAGTCAAGTAATTCACGACGAGGTCCGGCAACTGCAAAAGGCCGATATTTTATTCGAAGTAAAGTATCCGACCTGGTTGGCCAACCCCGTGATGGTAAAAAAGCAGGGAGGTGGGTGGCGGATGTGCATTGATTACACGGACCTTAATAAGCACTGCCCAAAGGACTGCTACCCCCCTCCCCAACATTGACAAGAAGGTCGAAGCTCTTGTTGGCCACAAGGTGTTCAGCTTCTTGGACCTATACAAGGGATACCACCAAGTCCTCATGAATGCCGAAGACACGCCGAAGACCGCCTTCGTCACGGACTTCGGCATCTATGCATACAAAAAAATGCCCTTCGGACTAAAGAACGCCGGAGCCACATACCAGAGGATGGTCGATAAAATTTTTGAAGCCCACGTCGGTAGCATTGTCGAAGTATATGTAGACGATATAGTCGTAAAGAGCAAGGAGATCGCCACTTGTGTAAACGACCTTAAAGTTGTCTTTGGCCTACTTCGTAAAGTGAACCTAAAATTAAACCCAGAAAAGTGTACTTTTATGGTCCGATCTGGAAAATTTCTAGGGTGTTGGGTTTCACGCGAGGGGTTAAAAGCCAACCCTTCGAAAGTCCGGGCTATCCAAGAAATGCAAGTGCCGAAGTCGATCCACGACGTGCACAAACTGACGGGCTGTCTAGCCGCCCTAAGTCGCTTTCTATCTAAGGCCGCCGAAAAACAACTCCCATTCTTCAAGATACTAAAGAAGGCTCCGAACTTCGAGTGGAACGATGAGCACAGAGGAGCTTTCGATGGTTTGAAGAAGTATCTCGCAAATCTCCCAACCTTATCTGCACCAAAGAAGGACGAGACCCTCTCTTTATACCTCGCCGCTTCGAACGAGGCAATCAGTGCAGTCCTGGTACGAGAAGAAAGACGTCATCAGCTACCCGTCTATTTCATAAGCCGAGCCCTAAAAGGGCCGGAGACGAGATACCAGCCTTTGGAAAAGGTCGCACTTGCGTTGGTGAATGCAGCGAGGAGACTTCGACCATACTTCCATGCACATCAGATACAAGTACTGACCGACCTACCACTTCGGCAAGTACTTACAAAGCCAGAAGCGTCTGGGCGAATCGCTAAATGGGCTGTAGAACTCGGCGAGCACACAATTTCCTTTATACCTCGCCAAGCAATCAAAGGACAAGCCCTGGCCGATTTTCTGGTGGAAGCCAAGTTCACGGAAGCACAGCAATCCGTTGAACCTACCGAGGATAAACCAAAGGCCGAGGCACCTAATCCACAACCGCGAGACTGTTGGAAGGTCTACGTGGACGGGGCATCAGGTAACAAAGGAAGCGGAGCCGGGGTTTTACTCATCAGCCCGGAAGGAAAGGAGATCACCCATGCACTCCGGTTCAATTTTCCGACCACAGATAACGAAGTTGAGTACGAAGCTCTAATCGCTGGACTTCGCCTAGCCGAGGCTCTCCAGGTAAGGGCCATTCAAATTCACAGCGATTCCCAAATCATAGTGAATCATATACTGGGTACATACGAGGCCAAAGGAGAACGAATGAAGAAGTACCTTCATAAGGCCAAGATCCTACAACAAGGCTTCTCGTACTTCGAGTTAGTGCGAATCCCAAGAGGGGATAACGGGCGAGCTGACGCACTAAGCAAGCTCGCGTCATCATCAACAATTTCTCCAGTGGAAGAAGTACAGCTCCGAAGTATCGATGAAGCCGAAGTTAATATAGTAACCGAAGATGGACCGAACTGGATGACTCCACTTCGCAGCTATCTAGAGATAGGCGAACTCCCCACCGATAAGGTTGAAGCTAGAAAGCTCCTGGCCAAGTCCACCAAGTATGTCTTTGAACAGGGAGTGTTGTATAGAAGATCCTACCTCCAACCTCTCCTAAGATGTGCGGGGCCCAACCAAGCAAACTACACACTGCGCGAAGTCCATGAAGGCTCATGTGGCAGTCACATTGGAGCTCGCGCCCTCTCCAAAAAGGTCATGAGGTGTGGGTACTATTGGCCCACCATGTTCCAAGACGCTACCAACCTCGTCAAAAGGTGTCCGAAGTGCCAAATCCATGCGACGGTTCCGAGGTTGCCTCAGACCGAGCTGACCAGCATACAAAGCCCTTGGCCATTCATGTAGTGGGGAATTGACATCGTCGGCCCATTTGAAAAAGCCCCCGGCCAATTACAATTCCTCATTGTAGCCATCGACTACTTTACGAAGTGGGTCGAAGCCGAACCATTGGCCCGGATCACAAGTAAAAACGCCCTGAACTTCGTTTGGAAGAACATAGTTTGTCGTTTCGGCATACCTCACGTCTTCGTATCAGATAATGAAACCCAGTTCACAGACAGGACGTTCAGAGAATGGTGTGATGAACTCCACATCCAGCAAAAGTTCACCTCGGTAGCCCATCCTCAAGCGAATGGCCAAACCGAGGTTACGAACCGAACGATAGTCAAAGGGTTAAAAACCCGGCTCGACAAGGCCAAAAGAGACTGGGCTGCGAACTTATCCCAAGTCCTATGGTCGTACCGAACCACCCCGAGGACATCACACGGCGAAACACCATATAGCTTGGTGTACGGAACTGAGGCGGTGATCCCGGTAGAGATCGGTCTGCCGAGCCCCCGAACGCTTAACTTCGCAGCCCAAGACAACGAAGATGGACTTCGAACTAACTTGGACTTGCTAGAAGAGAGACGGGAACAAGCCTACATACAAGAAGCTCGATACAAATAACAAGTAGCTCGGTATTATAACAGCCGGGTGAAGCATCAGCAGCTCCAAATAGGCGACTTCGTACTCCGGAATAACGAGGTCAGTAAGGCGGAAAAACTCGGCAAATTAGAAGCCACCTGGGAAGGACCATACCGAGTTCAAGAAGTCCTCGGAAAAGGGTCGTACAAGCTCGCCCACTTATCTGGTGAGCCCATACCCCGTACATGGCACATTACTCACTTGAAAAGGTACTTTGTATAAACAGAGAGCAGTGTCCGAGTCCATTTAGGTCCTAGGAGCCGGGTCATCTTGGTAAATTCTGTCTTTTTTTAACTCCATTCAATTAAAGTTTTTTTTTTAGTTCACTTAAATAATTTGCATGCATGGTACACCTCTCTCTCGTTTTATACCAAGTATCTTGATTTTAAAATCCTGACGAGGATACAAATAAACTCCACGTCGGAGTAACACCTAAACGTGCGTAAGGGGACCACCCCTATCGATAAACTCGACAAATAAGGTACTTGAAAGCCTAAACTTCGTCTTCGGACGAAGTGGCTACTTGAAAGCCTAAACTTCATCTTCGGACGAAGTGGCTACTTAAAAGCCTAAACTTCGTCTTCGGACGAAGTGGCTACTTGAAAGCCTAAACTTCGTCTTCGGACGAAGTGGCTACTTGAAAGCCTAAACTTCGTCTTCGGACGAAGTGGCGGTTTAAGAGCCTAAGCTTCGTCTTCGGACGAAGTGGCCACTTAACAGCCTAAACTTCGTCTTCGGACGAAGTGGCTGGTTAAGAGCCTAAGCTTCGTCTTCGGACGAAGTGGCCACTTAAAAGCCTAAACTTCATCATCAGACAAGGTGGCTAACTGAAAGCACAAATCTTCGTCACAAGACGAAGTGACTGAGAAAGTTGGTAAACGCAAATGCAAAAATTTCTGTTTTATTTGAATAAAAATAAATGTACATTGTTACATTAAGAAGGCGAGGAACCCGGAGGCTTTGGCTTACTAAAGCTAAGCCAATCTCTAGCAAAATCCCTGCCGGAGTAGAAGTTCAAAACATCGTCTATACTAAACCTGCCCCGACCGCGTCCAGAAGCCGAACTTCGGCCTCTACCTCGGACATTCTGGCTCGCCCGACCCCGACCCCGACCCCGTCCAGATGCCGATCGCCGCTCTTGACTATAAATTTCTTGAGAATGGCGTGTCACAATCTTCGGGTCCGGGTCAGCAAACCTCGAAGATTCACCTCCCAAAAATTCTCTAGAAGTACGGTCGAGCAACTTCGGATCCGGATCGGAAGAAACTGAAGTCGCAGAACCAGCTTGTAAAGACAGACGCCGCTTCAGCTTCGGAAATCGATCAAGGACTGTCTCATAAATGCTCGCCACACGAACGAGCTCTTCAAACTCACCTCTAACCTGCCAGGATTCACTCCCAAATTCCTCCCTGTAACTTCGGCATCGGGCCTGGAGCTCCTTGACCTTATCGTAAGTCTCGGAAATCGTGGATCCCCCAGCTCGGTGAATTATGGTCTCGTATTCCATATGCTCCTCAACGATCTCTTTGCAAGCCTTGATGTCATCCCGAGCTCGCTGGTACTGGTCTTCGAGCTCCATGTATCTGGCATGCATCTCATCGAGTTTTTCTAAAGACGCCCGAAGTTTCACCTCGGCCTCGATCTCTATGTTATTAGCCCGCTTCTTCCAGTTCGAAACATCGAGCTCGGCCACCTCTACAGCTCGGCGAAGCTCGGATATTTCTTGAACAAAGTGGGAGGCATCATAAAACTCGGGAGCAGACTACAGAACAAATACAAGCAAGGTTCAAAAAGAAATCCTTTTATTTATGTATAGCCGAAAACGGCGAAAGAAACGCCACCCTAACGGTGACGAAGTACAAAACTAAAAAAAAAAGAAAAAAAGAAAAAAAAAAAGAGAAGAGGGAAAGAAGCCAAAAATCGTGAAGTGTCAATTCACTACTTCACGATTTTCTCCTTCTAGGCCGACCTCTGGTTCCTCGAGGTCATCGCGAGCTGGTTCCTCGGTGGTCTGTGCAGCCGGGGTCTTCTCAAGGTCGGCAATGACCGTCTCCAGGAGTTCATACCTATCGGCGGGACATCGCCGAATAGTCCCTTCAGTAAGAAGAACCCTCTGCGCGGCGAGCTGCTCGACCACCGGGATCGAAGAACCGAGCTCCAAGAGCACACCGGCGAAGTCCTGCAGCGTTTCCTCCTCCGTCATGACACCATACCCGTACTTGGTTTTATCAAGCTCGGGGATGTCGGCGGCGATGTTGTCGAGCGCTGCAGAGACGATCGGGGTACTCAAGGCACTCGCCAACTGAACGGCTATGTGGGAGAAATGCCTCGACCGGAAGACACGTTCCACCACAGCTCGGAACACGTCCCCCTGTCCAGCCACCACCCCGGCAATCTCGTTGGTCAGCCGGTCCACTTCAGCCTCCAGCTCGGCGTTCCTCTTCTTCGCCTCTTCGGCGGCAGCCAAAGCCACCGCCTCCCTCTCCTGTGCTGCCTGTGCCGCGGCTTCGGCAGCATGGACCCTGGCCATCAGCCGATCCTCCGTAGCCGCGGCTTCGGCAGCCTGTGTTTGTAACTTGGCGACTCCACTCCTAATGAAGCTCGCCAAGCCCTGCAAAACCGCCTCGGCTCCCTAAAACCCGAAAACAAAGGGGAGATTAAAAAAGGAACAATCACTATGTGTATATGTTATATTCAGTTGTACACTTACTTCAGGGAATCCTTGGCTCGAGGTCGCGCCGCTCTCGACGATCGTCACTTCGGCATCCAACGAAGTTACGGCCCCTTGAGGTCGTCGGCCGACCACCTGCAGTGGAGAGGAACCATGGACAGGCGCCTCCAGCTGCGAGCTTACGGATACCGACCTTGGAAGGTCGGTCGTCCTCTCTGACGACGCCGCCGAAGTCACCCTCTCCACCACGGAAACAGAGGGCTTCTGCCTCTTCCTCTTATTCTTGCCTTGTAAGGCGGCCTGGAAAGCTTGGGCATCCACTACAAAAAAAATATATATATATATTGTCAGCAAAAAACGAAAGAAATCACGAAACGCAAGTCAGCGAAGCAGAGCCTCACCCAAGTCCGCGTCAGACACGGAGTTATACGGGCTTAGCCCATGATTCGCAAGCTCGGCCTCGGCATAATTCCTTTCAACGAGGCCGAGGTTCACCAAGCTCGTCTCAAGCTCACCGGTCGGTTTCCCAGTGTCTCGAGGAGCGAACTTACCCTTCATCCAAGGGTATAACGGGACACCTTCACACCGGCAAAAGAAGAACTTCTTTTGCCAGTTCGGCACCTTAGAAGGCGTCCCCAACTTGAACCTATTAATAGGGGAAAGGTAAGCCCACCCCGTCGGACCAAGCTTAGGCCTAAAAAACCTAAGGAACGACTCTACGGTAGGCGTACCACCACGTCGGCTGACCTCGAAGCAAAAGCCGATGATCTGCTTGACAGAGGGTGGCTGCAACTGACCTAACGCCAGTTCAAGCTCTTCTAAGAGCTCGACAAAAAAATGGTTCAAAGGGAACCGTAAACCAAAATGAAGGTAATCTTCATATACAGTAAAAAAACCCACAGGAGGCGAACTACCCCTATCAACA
The DNA here is from genome assembly GCA_001642375.2 of Mentha longifolia. Lineage (NCBI taxonomy): Eukaryota > Viridiplantae > Streptophyta > Magnoliopsida > Lamiales > Lamiaceae > Mentha > Mentha longifolia. Next base: position 24,452,651 of record CM038111.1, on the reverse strand, counting down.
TCACGAGGTAAAAGGAGTTCGACTGACTCGGGAAATAAAAAACTGCGGGCCAAACCCTGCATATGAGATACAGACATGGTGGAGGCCACAGCCAGAGACGCGTCAGACCCGACCAACGACGGGAATTCAATTTCCCTAAACGCCGGCGGGACTAACGTGCGGGTATATACATTCAGCCAAACCTTCGCCGGAAACCCCCTAACCGGCGAAGGCGAAACCCCTACGTTCTCACTATCACTATCTACTTGGGGAAAAGGAGAAGCATCCATTGTGAAGAAAATTACTTACTTGTCACAGATTTTCTGATCAAAAATCACCGGGAACTGGCTAAACGGCGGCGGTTGCAGAGGTTGGGGCTTAGGGTTTTCTCTTGCGCGATATTGAAAATCGATTGAGAAAAATGTTGTTTAGCGTACATAAGAAGCCTTTAAAAGGCAAGGGCACGCCTTTTCAAATCCCGCCTCTTCACCTGCCCCAACCAAAAAGCGACGCGTGTCCTACCTACGCTGACAACAGCAGTCGCACATCACGCCACATCTATTCAAGCTCGACCTCGCCAAGACGAGACGGTGTACATTTCGACTTCGTCAAGATCTCATTTCCGACGAAGCAATGAAATTCAAGCTCGACCTCGTCAAAACGAGGCGGTGTACATTTCGACTTCGTCAAGATCTCATTTCCGACGAAGCAATGAAATTCAAGCTCGACCTCGTCAAAACGAGGCGTTGTACATTTTGACTTCGTCAAAACCTCATTTCCGACGAAGCAAGTACAATTCGACCTCGACCTCGACCAGTTTACACCTCCCCACAATAACCTCGCTGCTCCGGTCTTTTGGGGGGGGATGTGATAGGATACGGCCCAATAGGCCCAGATCAGCTCGGCCCATTCCTAATTCCCCCGGCCCAATCAAGGATAAAGCCCAGTGGAAGTCAAGAAAGTCAACCAACTGCTCCCAACCACTCCACAGTGCAGACAGGAGCACCCACGACCCCCAACCACTCCTGAAACACCCGTGACCTCCATCCTCTATAAAAAGGAATCATTTGTAAAGAAAGAGGCAGGTGGTAATAGCGGTTAGAACACGAAAATATATAACATTCTCTCCTTCGTGGACGTAGATCTAATCAAAGATCGAACCACGTAAAAACCTCTCGTGTTCTTCACTCTCTCTCTCTCGTATAATCACTCTAAAATACACGATCGATCAACTATCAACTATAAAAAGTACTACTTTTTATTAATTTTTTACTTGAAATATCATTTATAATATAATTTTTTTAAAGATATTAAGGGCAAGGTACAAAAAGTCAATTAGATAAACTCATAAATAGACAAAATGACATTTTTCTAACATGTTTATATGTACAGTAATATTATTTGAGGACGATGAGTAAAAAAGTCAATCAGATGAATTAATAAATTAGGCTAAGTTTTTTTTTAGAATTAATATTAGAATAAGTTAGAAGAATAAAATAAAACAAAAATGACTTTTATAACTCTTTTTTTTTCAATGCTAGTATTATCTATAATATCATTTGTTTTAATTTTTTTTTTGAACGGATGATAAAAAAAGTTAGAATTAAAGGATAAATATAGAAGATAATTAATAGAATCTCATTTAAATAGATTCATAATTTAAATGAAAATAACAGAAAAGTAAAATAAAGAACATAGTAAAAAATATTGGGGATATGAGATGGAAAATAAAATAAAATATATACTAGTATAAAATAAAGAAAGAGTTAATGATTAATAGAATAGAATAATAAAAAAGGGCCCACATGGCCCATGTACAAATAAAAAAGTCGCATGTTATAAAAATAAGAAAATAATATGCGGTTAAGAGAAGTCGAACCCTGGTGTAAACATAAATAGGCTGTAACTTAACCAACTGAGCTAAAACATTTTCTAAATATTTTTATATTTTAGTATATATACATAAAACTATAATTTTGGGCCCCCGAATTCGTGGGCCCTGGGCGGTCGCCCAGGTTCGACCACCCTCAGGGCCGGCTCTGCCATACGTATGGATGTTGGCTTTGACTTGTTCAAATTGGCTAACTTGTTCAAATATGTAGAGTCTATAGTGCTCTACACGGCTACACCGACACATGAGGAGGTGTGTTGGAATCTCCATTTAGCCACATCGATTTTTTGAGGAACTTCACTCTAACATATAAGTTGGATAACCCTCTCGTTTAGTAAAAAAACCTTATAGAAGATCTTATATATATAATGAAAACTAAATATTGTGTGAAATCTAGAAACTTTTTTAGGTCATTGATCTTGATGATCTAATGGTGTGTATTAATGAGCTGTTTTAATTTTTTTATTGATTTTGTATTTATTATTTAAAAACGATTTAGTTATGTATAGGGTAATTTTGTCATTTTATTATAAATTATAACTGACCATTCCTGAATTTAAGGATTGCATTAAAATTATTCTCTCTCATTTCTCTACAGTAAAATTGATACACGTGTTTAACCCTCTCCCATTTTCTACATATATTTTCTATACCAAATTACCAATTCTTCCATATTTGCATATTTTAGTATAAGTTATTGTATATTTTGAATAATCAAAGTTTTTTTTTTTTTAATTTTTTTATTTTCTTCAACTGAGGGCTATTCATATTTTGAATAAATAATTATGTAATAACTTATACTAAATTATGCAACAACTTAAACCAAAATATGCATAACCAATGGCAGTAAATGAAATATTTTTTTACTAAAGGTTTGGTTTTTTATTATACTAAAATATGCAACAACTTAAACTTAAGTATGCATAACAAATGGCAATACATGCAATGACTTTTTTTGTTAAGGAATTGGTTTTTTTCGGCTAGTGTTTAAATTCCCGGCAAGGGTTTACTTTTCACAGCTTAGGGTTTAGTTTTTCCAAATAGGGTTTAGGATTTAGTGTTTAGGGTTTAAATTAATAAGTATATTTTTTGTAAATGTGCATTGTGCATCGCTTTATTATGCATAATCATTAATTATATAATGCATTTTTAAAATTATCCTTATATTATTTTTTTCAAAATAAGACAACGAAATGCATGCATTTTTCCTTAATTTGTTATGCATTATCGTTATATATATAATGCATTTTCAAAATTATTATTATTATTATTATTATTATTTCAATTTAGGTTATGCATAAGAATTTAAAAGAATATGCAAAACAAAATGCAAACACTATAAAATCTTGATTGTCCATTGTGGCTATACTATACATTTTTACAATTATTCTTATTTTATTTACGTTAAGAATATATAGATGTTTACTTTGTACTTTAATATGCATACTTATTAACAAAAATATGCACTATAAATTGCAAAACATGCACATGTTTAGACAAAAATTGTTGCACCTGAAATTAAATATGCATTTTTTTTTTTCAGATTTTCTCGCCGAACAATGCATCCAGAGATTTTTTATTTTATGTAATGCATCAATGCATGGTGAAATGTTGAGTTTACAATCAAATATGAATAATAGGATTTCAAGATCCCTGATTTGCGGTGGATTAGTTTTTGATTTTTACATTTGTACGGTACTACCCTACCTAATCTCCAAAATTAGTTTCAGTTGCATTAATTAATACATTTTTTTCTCCATTTATGCAAATCTTGACCGTCTGTTGAAACATAATCTATGGACACAAAAAGTTTCTAGATTCTATAGTAAACATAGTTTCCACCAGAATCAAACCCTATATATATATATATATATATATATATAGATATATGAATCTTTGATTGGCCTATAATAATAAAAAAATTACTATAAAAAATGACGAATCAACCATCTTTCGTAGTATTGTTGGTTTCAATTGAGGTATACATAGCGATTGAATTATTATTT